>CM036247.1:3801738-4056738 GCA_020698575.1 Bostrychus sinensis
TCGTCTGGATGAATCCTTACAGAGCTCATCTATGATCCTATAGATGAACTAAGGGACTAGCAGTCCTAGATGCATTGCCTGTCCGTCCTGGGAGAGGATCTCTCCTTCAATATGGGCTCCATAAGGTTTCTTCTTTTTTCCCGTAGCTGGGTTTTTTTAGGAGTTTTTCCTTACCGAGAAGGAGGGTCTAAGGACAGGAGTGTCCTGGGTCTGTTTAGTTTAGTGTAGTTATTGTTTGTGCTGATTGTGTGTTAAGTCTGATTGTGTGTTTATGTTTGATCAACTGTTTGTGAAGCCCTTTGAGGTGACTTTTGCTGTGATACTGGGCTGTACAAATAAATCTGAATTGAATCTTGAAAGGCAAGTTATAGTAATAATAGAATAGACCCTTTTCACGTGACATCAGACAACTTCCATTTGAGATGATGGGATGTATCTTCATTTCCGGTGCCGCGCTTCTCCCATAAGAAATTCACCCAGACTTTTTTCAAATTGCCGTTTACAAGTTTACACAATATACAGCAATTTTCAAATGAATATTTACCCACAAAACGTTCAAAACTTGCAAAA
Organism: Bostrychus sinensis; assembly: GCA_020698575.1. Lineage (NCBI taxonomy): Eukaryota > Metazoa > Chordata > Actinopteri > Gobiiformes > Eleotridae > Bostrychus > Bostrychus sinensis. The sequence continues at coordinate 3,802,309 of CM036247.1, forward strand.
GGATATTAATTCTTCAACAAAGGATACTTGGATTATGAAGTGAGTGCTTTGTTATGTAGCTAGATAGCGTTAGCAACATGGCTAAGTGATAGAGCTGCGCTGTAAAACAGTGTTAGATCATGTCATGATCTGAGTTTATCTGAATATTTGACAATCTGCTTATCAGGAAATACCACTGGATAGTAATACAGTATATTTTCATTTAGTAAAGCTAAGCATTAACATCTACTAGCTTTAGCTACAAGACAAAACACTTACCTTCATAATCAAATAAGTAACCTTCAATGAAAAATGTATATCCTTTTTCGAGTTTTGACCGTTTTGTCAGTGAATTTCCATCAGCAAATCTCTGTACATCATGTAGCCTTATATTTGGCAAATTTTTAAGACTCTGAGTAAATTCCATACTGGCGAGCAGCAGCACTGGAAATGAAGATACATCCCATCGTCTCAAAACGGAAGTTGTCTGACGTCATCGTGAAAAGGGCCCATAGAGAACAACAGCTGAATAGGTGTGCGCTATGCTAACGTAACACATTGATGGTTATTCAGCTACATGAAGCATAAACAACGAACTGAATAGGTGTCTCGTATGTTAACGTAATATATTAACAGTTATTCACATAACTATAGCATAAAGAACATAATATAACTCACAGCGCTTTTGACTAGGAGCTTTTTTAATATTGGTGCTCTCCTGTAAGAAAACACGGGGCAGTTATTGAACACTGGCTGGAGCGTGGGATCACTCAATAAAATCTCCCAATTTTTTGTGATGATGCGTCTGACTTCATGAGCCAAGTCCCCAAATTGAGTTGAAAAGACAACGGAAGGTGCCTTGTCCTTTTTTCAAGAAGTCTTTTCAGTTTTCCTTCCTAACAAATGAACAGTATGCACGTTTTTAACCCGTTTTGGGAAATACCACTGAGCCTCCTCCTGCCGCTCTACAATGTTTTGTAGCTTAAAAAATGTTGTCCAAGCTCTTCCATTCAGGATTTAATGAATGTATTATGATAATTATGCAAGGCACCGCAAGTTTATTTGTAGAGCACAATTCATACACAGATTCAAAGTGCTTTACAGAAAAAAAAGGCAAGTTTAAAAGTACAAAGGCAAGAATTACAATTAAAACAATAAAATCTAATTTAAAAAGTACGATTAAGAATCAATTAAAAAGTAAATTAAAAGAGAAGAGTGCAGTGATATAACAGTTTCAGTTGTCAAATGCACAGCTAAAAAGAAAAGTTTTAAGTCTGAACTTTCCCACAATGCATTTTGAAAAGTAGTGGACAGCAATGGTCACTAGAGGTCAGTATAGACCAGAATGCTTTGCGAGTTTCAGAGTCTGGTCTTTAAACTGTAAGCAACACATCTGAATGAACCCAGTTAGAAACGCCTTTTTTTACTTCTGTCATGTCGTAATCAGAAAAAAAAAGCTCTTAAATAAACCGCTGCAGTGTGAATTGCTAACGTTAGCTTAGCCAGCGTTCAGCCTCCCCACGTAAGGCACAGAGCTGCAATAATCCACTCTGTTTTATTCATTACAGTGATAATTCATGTTAAATATCACACATATGACTATTATTTATCTATAAATACTAAAACATCACAGGTTTTATCACAGAAGAACATTATCAGTGGAGTTTCGACGAAATTTTTTTTACACAGACACCAGAGTCACATGATCGCCGCTGAGAGAAAAGTAGTGTGCGAGTGTCCAAATTATTCACAAAATGAGTGCACTACAGTCCGCTGTATAGTGTGGGACTGTGTAGTGATTGAGGGGTTAGGGGCTAGGGAGAACATTCGGACACAGCCCCAGTTTCCTTTATCATTATTTATCGGTTTGTCCTTTTTTCCGTGTTTGACGTCAGAGCCGCGCCGTTTGATCCGGTGCAGCACTCTCCCTCCGTCTGCTTTTTTATCTAAACAAATGTTGTTTGTGATCTTTGACAGACCCAAGGCTGTAATAATAACACAGAAAAATCCACTTTGCTCTGAGAAAATTGAAAATATTTCATTTTTTGTGTGTTTTTGTGTTTTTGTTTACTAAAAATTGAGATGCTTTTGCATACACTGGCAAAAGTTCTGAAAATAATAAAATATTTGGTATTCTGTCCACGTCTCTCTCTGTCCACGTCTCTTTCTCTCTCCCTCAGTCCACGTCTCTCTCTGTCTCTCTGTCCACGTCTCTCTCTGTCTCTCTGTCCACGTCTCTCTGCCCCTCTGTCCATGTCTCTCTCTGTCTCTCTGTCCACGTCTCTCTGTCCCTCTGTCCACGTCTCTCTCTGTCCCTCTGTCCACGTCTCTCTCTGTCCCTCTGTCCACGTCTCTCTGCCCCTCTGTCCATGTCTCTCTCTGCCCCTCTGTCCATGTCTCTCTCTGTCTCTCTGTCCACGTCTCTCTGTCCCTCTGTCCATGTCTCTCTCTGTCTCTCTGTCCACGTCTCTCTGCCCCTCTGTCCACGTCTCTCTGTCCCTCTGTCCACGTCTCTCTGCCCCTCTGTCCATGTCTCTCTCTGTCTCTCTGTCCACGTCTCTCTCTGTCCCTCTGTCCACGTCTCTCTCTGCCCCTTTGTCCACGTCTCTTTCTCTGTCCCTCAGTCCACGTCTCTCTCTGTCTCTCTGTCCACGTCTCTCTGCCCCTCTGTCCACGTCTCTCTCTGTCCCTCTGTCCACGTCTCTCTGCCCCTCTGTCCATGTCTCTCTCTGTCCCTCTGTCCACGTCTCTCTGCCCCTCTGTCCACGTCTCTCTCTGTCTCTCTGTCCACGTCTCTCTGTCCCTCTGTCCACGTCTCTCTCTGTCCCTCTGTTCATGTCTCTCTCTGTCCACGTCTCTCTGTCCACGTCTCTCTGCCCCTCTGTCCACGTCTCTCTCTGTCCCTCTGTCCACGTCTCTCTGCCCCTCTGTCCACGTCTCTCTCTGTCCCTCTGTCCACGTCTCTCTGCCCCTCTGTCCACGTCTCTCTCTGTCCCTCTGTCCACGTCTCTCTGTCCCTCTGTCCACGTCTCTCTCTGTCCCTCTGTTCATGTCTCTCTCTGTCCACGTCTCTCTGTCCCTCTGTCCACGTCTCTCTCTGTCCCTCTGTCCACGTCTCTCTGCCCCTCTGTCCACGTCTCTCTCTGTCCCTCTGTCCACGTCTCTCTGTCCCTCTGTCCACGTCTCTCTCTGTCCCTCTGTTCATGTCTCTCTCTGTCCACGTCTCTCTGTCCCTCTGTCCACGTCTCTCTCTGCCCCTCTGTCCACGTCTCTCTTTGCCCCTCTGTCTATGTCTCTCTCTGTCCACGTCTCTCTGTCCCTCTGTCCACGTCTCTCTCTGCCCCTCTGTCTATGTCTCTCTCTCTTCCTCTGTTCATGTCTCTCTCTGTCCACGTCTCTCTGTCCCTCTGTCCATGTCTCTCTCTGTCCCTCTGTTCATGTCTCTCTCTGTCCACGTCTCTCTGTCCCTCTGTCCACGTCTCTCTCTGTCCCTCTGTTCATGTCTCTCTCTGTCCATGTCTCTCTCTGTCCCTCTGTCCACGTCTCTCTGCCCCTCTGTCCACGTCTCTCTCTGTCCCTCTGTCCACGTCTCTCTGCCCCTCTGTCCACGTCTCTCTCTGTCCCTCTGGCCACGTCTCTCTCTGTCCCTCTGTCCACGTCTCTCTGCCCCTCTGTCCACGTCTCTCTGTCCCTCTGTCCACGTCTCTCTCTGTCCCTCTGTCCACGTCTCTCTCTGTCCCTCTGTCCACGTCTCTCTCTGTCCCTCTGTCCACGTCTCTCTCTGCCCCTCTGTCTATGTCTCTCTCTCTTCCTCTGTTCATGTCTCTCTCTGTCCACGTCTCTCTGTCCACATCTGTGTGTGTGTGTACAAAATATTTTTTCTCTCATTAATGATCCCTGAAAGTCAATGGCAATTTTTTTTTTTTCCTGTTTAGTCATTTTCCCCTGAGAGGAAAATACAAAAAACAAATAAATAAAATAAATCTGGGGGCGCTCCAGCCTCTAAACTCTTATTCCTCCATGCATTATGAATAAATCTATTATATTAAAATAACTACTATAATAAAAATGACAACTGTAAGATACAAATACTAATAAAATACAGATGAAATATTATTGATCCGTTCTCTAAACTACAGTAAACCCAATATTGCCAACATGTCAGCTGTTCTACTGACTTTATATCAGCAAATCTGACAGAGAAGCAGGGAAGTAAAAGTAAAATGATTCCCTTTAGGGGCCAACATAAAATTTAATATGTGACTTGGCGAGAGAAAAAAGGATTTCCAGAAGAGACAGAAATTGCCCTTGCCTTTCAGGGATCTTTACCAGGGGAGAAAATTATTTTGTATTTAAAATAATTCACCAGTGGGGCACCCAAAAAACAAAACAAAATAATAATAGTAACTGGACCTGCCTTCAGGGCTTCGGTATATATCTCAGTCAGTAGAACTGCTGCCCATACAGAGTCACTACAACTTTCTTTGGAGTCATGGGTTCGAGTCCAGGTTCCAAATATTTACTGAATGTCTCTCCCTGCTTTCCGTGTACTTTCTTACGCATGCATACTTTTACCCAAATACATTTTAAATTTCCTAAATAAGTAGAAGTACTTCTTTTAAATTGGTTGAAAAGCTAAAAACTAGACGTCTAGCAGTATAGTAGGAGTAGATTTTGGATTGTATACTTTACATACTTTTTACTTTTATACAAAAAACAAAAATAATTCACACACTTTCATTTCTACTTGAGTAATATTTGTATGATGTAATGATATTTTTACCTGATCTCTTCCAGCTGTGGTCGTAGGTCACTGTTTACCTCCAGCTCCTCAGCGTCTCCTGGATAAAACCCACGCTGTTAGATTCTGGAGGATATTCAGCTCAAAGGCACTTGAGCACAGCGTCCTGAAGGAAGCACGTCCCACAGAGACAAGAGTGTCCCCCTCAGTCACGGTCAGCATTCACAATCAATCAGAGAGGCTGCTCCTGTCTAAATGTCCTCAGAGACGCATGTAGATGTAAAGAGTGTCTCTAAATGTCCTCAGAGACGCACGTACAGGTAAAGAGTGTCTCTAAATGTCCTCAGAGACACATGTACAGGTGAAGAGTGTCTCTAAATGTCATCAGAGACACATGTACAGGTGAAGAGTGTCTCTAAATGTCCTCAGAGACGCACGTACAGGTAAAGAGTGTCTCTAAATGTCCTCAGAGACGCATGTAGAGGTGAAGAGTGTCTCTAAATGTCATCAGAGACACATGTACAGGTGAAGAGTGTCTCTAAATGTCCTCAGAGACGCACGTACAGGTAAAGAGTGTCTCTAAATGTCCTCAGAGACGCATGTACAGGTAAAGAGTGTCTCTAAATGTCCTCAGAGACTCACGTAAAGGTGAGGAGTGTCTCTAAATGTCCTCAGAGACACATGTACAGGTGAGGAGTGTCTCTAAATGTCCTCAGAGACACATGTACAGGTGAAGAGTGTCTCTAAATGTCCTCAGAGACACATGTAGAGGTGAAGAGTGTCTCTAAATGTCCTCAGAGACGCATGTAGAGGTGAAGAGTGTCTCTAAATGTCCTCAGAGACACATGTAAAAGTGAAGAGTGTCTCTAAATGTCCTCAGAGACACATGTACAGGTGAAGAGTGTCTCTAAATGTCCTCAGAGACACATGTAAAAGTGAAGAGTGTCTCTAAATGTCCTCAGAGACGCATGTACAGGTGAAGAGTGTCTCTAAATGTCCTCAGAGACACATGTAAAAGTGAAGAGTGTCTCTAAATGTCCTCAGAGACGCATGTAGAGGTGAAGAGTGTCTCTAAATGTCCTCAGAGACACATGTAAAAGTGAAGAGTGTCTCTAAATGTCCTCAGAGACGCATGTAGAGGTGAAGAGTGTCTCTAAATGTCCTCAGAGACGCATGTAGAGGTGAAGAGTGTCTCTAAATGTCCTCAGAGACACATGTACAGGTAAAGAGTGTCTCTAAATGTCCTCAGAGACACCTGTAGAGGTGAAGAGTGTCTCTAAATGTCCTCAGAGACACATGTAGAGGTGAAGAGTGTCTCTAAATGTCCTCAGAGACGCATGTACAGGTGAAGAGTGTCTCTAAATGTCCTCAGAGACGCATGTACAGGTGAAGAGTGTCTCTAAATGTCCTCAGAGACACATGTAAAAGTGAAGAGTGTCTCTAAATGTCCTCAGAGACACATGTACAGGTGAAGAGTGTCTCTAAATGTCCTCAGAGACACATGTAGATGTAAAGAGTGTCTCTAAATGTCCTCAGAGACGCACGTACAGGTAAAGAGTGTCTCTAAATGTCCTCAGAGACACATGTACAGGTGAAGAGTGTCTCTAAATGTCATCAGAGACACATGTACAGGTAAAGAGTGTCTCTAAATGTCCTCAGAGACGCATGTACAGGTGAAGAGTGTCTCTAAATGTCCTCAGAGACGCATGTACAGGTGAAGAGTGTCTCTAAATGTCCTCAGAGACACATGTAAAAGTGAAGAGTGTCTCTAAATGTCCTCAGAGACACATGTACAGGTGAAGAGTGTCTCTAAATGTCCTCAGAGACACATGTAGATGTAAAGAGTGTCTCTAAATGTCCTCAGAGACGCACGTACAGGTAAAGAGTGTCTCTAAATGTCCTCAGAGACACATGTACAGGTGAAGAGTGTCTCTAAATGTCATCAGAGACGCATGTACAGGTAAAGAGTGTCTCTAAATGTCCTCAGAGACTCACGTAAAGGTGAGGAGTGTCTCTAAATGTCCTCAGAGACACATGTACAGGTGAAGAGTGTCTCTAAATGTCCTCAGAGACACATGTAGAGGTGAAGAGTGTCTCTAAATGTCCTCAGAGACGCATGTAGAGGTGAAGAGTGTCTCTAAATGTCCTCAGAGACACATGTAAAAGTGAAGAGTGTCTCTAAATGTCCTCAGAGACACATGTACAGGTGAAGAGTGTCTCTAAATGTCCTCAGAGACACATGTAAAAGTGAAGAGTGTCTCTAAATGTCCTCAGAGACGCATGTACAGGTGAAGAGTGTCTCTAAATGTCCTCAGAGACACATGTAAAAGTGAAGAGTGTCTCTAAATGTCCTCAGAGACGCATGTAGAGGTGAAGAGTGTCTCTAAATGTCCTCAGAGACACATGTAAAAGTGAAGAGTGTCTCTAAATGTCCTCAGAGACGCATGTAGAGGTGAAGAGTGTCTCTAAATGTCCTCAGAGACGCATGTAGAGGTGAAGAGTGTCTCTAAATGTCCTCAGAGACACATGTACAGGTAAAGAGTGTCTCTAAATGTCCTCAGAGACACCTGTAGAGGTGAAGAGTGTCTCTAAATGTCCTCAGAGACACATGTAGAGGTGAAGAGTGTCTCTAAATGTCCTCAGAGACGCATGTACAGGTGAAGAGTGTCTCTAAATGTCCTCAGAGACGCATGTACAGGTGAAGAGTGTCTCTAAATGTCCTCAGAGACACATGTAAAAGTGAAGAGTGTCTCTAAATGTCCTCAGAGACACATGTACAGGTGAAGAGTGTCTCTAAATGTCCTCAGAGACACATGTACAGGTGAAGAGTGTCTCTAAATGTCCTCAGAGACACATGTAGAGGTGAAGAGTGTCTCTAAATGTCCTCAGAGACGCATGTAGAGGTGAAGAGTGTCTCTAAATGTCCTCAGAGACACATGTAAAAGTGAAGAGTGTCTCTAAATGTCCTCAGAGACACATGTAAAAGTGAAGAGTGTCTCTAAATGTCCTCAGAGACACATGTACAGGTGAAGAGTGTCTCTAAATGTCCTCAGAGACACATGTAGAGGTGAAGAGTGTCTCTAAATGTCCTCAGAGACACATGTAGAGGTGAAGAGTGTCTCTAAATGTCCTCAGAGACACATGTACAGGTGAAGAGTGTCTCTAAATGTCCTCAGAGACACATGTAAAAGTGAAGAGTGTCTCTAAATGTCCTCAGAGACGCATGTAGAGGTGAAGAGTGTCTCTAAATGTCCTCAGAGACACATGTAAAAGTGAAGAGTGTCTCTAAATGTCCTCAGAGACGCATGTAGAGGTGAAGAGTGTCTCTAAATGTCCTCAGAGACGCATGTAGAGGTGAAGAGTGTCTCTAAATGTCCTCAGAGACACATGTACAGGTAAAGAGTGTCTCTAAATGTCCTCAGAGACACCTGTAGAGGTGAAGAGTGTCTCTAAATGTCCTCAGAGACACATGTACAGGTGAAGAGTGTCTCTAAATGTCCTCAGAGACACATGTAAAAGTGAAGAGTGTCTCTAAATGTCCTCAGAGACACATGTAAAAGTGAAGAGTGTCTCTAAATGTCCTCAGAGACACATGTAGAGGTAAAGAGTGTCTCTAAATGTCCTCAGAGACGCATGTAGAGGTGAAGAGTGTCTCTAAATGTCCTCAGAGACGCATGTACAGGTGAAGAGTGTCTCTAAATGTCCTCAGAGACGCATGTACAGGTGAAGAGTGTCTCTAAATGTCCTCAGAGACGCATGTACAGGTGAAGAGTGTCTCTAAATGTCCTCAGAGACACATGTACAGGTGAAGAGTGTCTCTAAATGTCCTCAGAGACACATGTAAAAGTGAAGAGTGTCTCTAAATGTCCTCAGAGACGCATGTAGAGGTGAAGAGTGTCTCTAAATGTCCTCAGAGACACATGTAAAAGTGAAGAGTGTCTCTAAATGTCCTCAGAGACACATGTACAGGTGAAGAGTGTCTCTAAATGTCCTCAGAGACACATGTAGAGGTGAAGAGTGTCTCTAAATGTCCTCAGAGACACATGTAGAGGTGAAGAGTGTCTCTAAATGTCCTCAGAGACACATGTAGAGGTGAAGAGTGTCTCTAAATGTCCTCAGAGACACATGTACAGGTGAAGAGTGTCTCTAAATGTCCTCAGAGACACATGTACAGGTGAAGAGTGTCTCTAAATGTCCTCAGAGACACATGTAAAAGTGAAGAGTGTCTCTAAATGTCCTCAGAGACGCATGTAGAGGTGAAGAGTGTCTCTAAATGTCCTCAGAGACGCATGTAGAGGTGAAGAGTGTCTCTAAATGTCCTCAGAGACACATGTACAGGTAAAGAGTGTCTCTAAATGTCCTCAGAGACACCTGTAGAGGTGAAGAGTGTCTCTAAATGTCCTCAGAGACACATGTACAGGTGAAGAGTGTCTCTAAATGTCCTCAGAGACACATGTAAAAGTGAAGAGTGTCTCTAAATGTCCTCAGAGACACATGTAAAAGTGAAGAGTGTCTCTAAATGTCCTCAGAGACACATGTAGAGGTAAAGAGTGTCTCTAAATGTCCTCAGAGATGCATGTAGAGGTGAAGAGTGTCTCTAAATGTCCTCAGAGACGCATGTACAGGTGAAGAGTGTCTCTAAATGTCCTCAGAGACGCATGTACAGGTGAAGAGTGTCTCTAAATGTCCTCAGAGACGCATGTACAGGTGAAGAGTGTCTCTAAATGTCCTCAGAGACGCATGTACAGGTGAAGAGTGTCTCTAAATGTCCTCAGAGACACATGTACAGGTGAAGAGTGTCTCTAAATGTCCTCAGAGACACATGTAAAAGTGAAGAGTGTCTCTAAATGTCCTCAGAGACGCATGTACAGGTGAGGAGTGTCTCTAAATGTCCTCAGAGACGCATGTACAGGTAAAGAGTGTCTCTAAATGTCCTCAGAGACACCTGTAGAGGTGAAGAGTGTCTCTAAATGTCCTCAGAGACACATGTACAGGTGAAGAGTGTCTCTAAATGTCCTCAGAGACACATGTAAAAGTGAAGAGTGTCTCTAAATGTCCTCAGAGACACATGTAAAAGTGAAGAGTGTCTCTAAATGTCCTCAGAGACACATGTACAGGTGAGGAGTGTCTCTAAATGTCCTCAGAGACGCATGTACAGGTAAAGAGTGTCTCTAAATGTCCTCAGAGACACCTGTAGAGGTGAAGAGTGTCTCTAAATGTCCTCAGAGACACCTGTAGAGGTGAAGAGTGTCTCTAAATGTCCTCAGAGACACATGTACAGGTGAAGAGTGTCTCTAAATGTCCTCAGAGACACATGTAAAAGTGAAGAGTGTCTCTAAATGTCCTCAGAGACACCTGTAGAGGTGAAGAGTGTCTCTAAATGTCCTCAGAGACGCATGTACAGGTGAAGAGTGTCTCTAAATGTCCTCAGAGACGCATGTACAGGTGAAGAGTGTCTCTAAATGTCCTCAGAGACGCATGTACAGGTGAGGAGTGTCTCTAAATGTCCTCAGAGACGCATGTAGAGGTGAAGAGTGTCTCTAAATGTCCTCAGAGACACCTGTAGAAGTGACGCCTATAGAAACCTTGAAGAAGAATTGCATGCTTACACAGGACGCCGTGGGTCGAGGCCGAACGCTGACTCCACCAGTGCATTATGGGAAACGGACAAAAGCTGGAGGAAGAAAGTTTTTCATCTGCCGTGGCTCAAGGCTGAGGACCGGAGGAGAAAGATGCAGCTTTCATTTGCGTCAGGAGAGAGTTTTGTGAGTAAACAGCCCTGGCCCCTCAGGTTCAGATGTAGAGATGCTTTATGTGGAAATATGCAGCGTTAAAGTCACCGTCAGAGCAAAAACAGACACAGTGCTGGGTATAAATAATGCAACAGCTACAGAATGAGGATTAGTAAAAGTTTGGCTTCACTGCAGTCAGTTTAGTTTTTACCAAAAGTGTGTTTGTGAGAGGCTTGGTGGTGGTGGGACCCCAGTGCAGGGAGGGGCCCTCAAAAAACCTGAAATATGCGTGAGAGATATTGATCAACTGCGCACAGGGGCCCACCGAGACTAATGACAGTGTTATATGGCGTGTCCTTGAGCAAGACACTTCCCGCACCCTGCCTGTATGACTGTGTTAGTGTGATTGTGTGTTTAGTAAAGGTCGGAGAGGTCGTAGGCACAAAATGGCTGCCACACTTCTGTCAGTCTGCCCCAGAGCTCCACCACCGAGTGTGACTGAGGAGTGACGGAAAAATGCACCAAATTCTATAGTGACTGTGAGTGTGTAGAAAAGTGTGATAAGGCACTTTGTTGTTTCCTTGAGCAAGACATTTCACTCACATTTCCCTCTCCAGTCAGTGTGGCTGGTTTTGACAGGAAGGGAGTAAAAACCTGGCAAATCACCATGCGACTGGTTTGGTGCGGTGACTGCAAAAGCGAAAGGGAGAAGCTGAAATAGAAAAAAACAACAACATATTATTATTATTATTATTATTATTATTATTATTATTATTATTATTATATAGCCATGGTCAGCTACAGAAATAAATTAAGTAATATTTTTATTGGGGCTGTGTGTCATTGTGTAACTGTAAACTGTATCCTTCCAAGCAACTGCCACTTTAATAGTGGGTGTGGTTTCTTTTGTGTGGGGTTTTCATGGGTTACTGTGGGCCAATGTCCATGGGGCGCTTAATAGTTGGCAGGTGTGAATGGGTGTACTCCCTATGGAGGACCGTGAGCGCCACGTGAAAAGGAATAATGCTTTTATTAAAAGAGTTTTTAAAAGAGCCTTTAATAAATGGATTACTAAACGCTTTAATTAAAAGAGTTTTTAAAAGTTTATTTAATAAAGAGATTACTAAATACTTTTATTAAAAGAGTTTTTAAAAGAGCATTTAATAAATTGATTACTAAATGGTTTTATTAAATGAGTTTTTAAAAGAGGATTTAATAAATGGATTACTAAATGGTTTTAATAAAAGAAGGATTAATAGTGTTATTCATTAATCCATTTAGGAAACCGATTTCTAAATGTATTTACAAAACTTTTTCGGAAAAGCATTTGCAAAACGTATTAGCTTCTCCGATTAGCTTCTCCTTTTAGCTTTTCCGTGGCGTTCCTGGTCCTCCTGGCTAAAGTTAAGTAAAATAAAAAGGAAAGCGATGTAACGAGCTGTGTGATTGGTCAGAGCTACTCGCGCTCTGATTGGCCAGAAAACAGGGGTTATACGCTAACTACTTCTGCATTCGAACAGAATGATCCACTTCCTGTCACAGCTTGTAAGCGAACAGCAGGACAAGGGCAGCTTCAAAAAACATATTTATGTCGTACACATCGCAAAATAAAATCACCAGACTAACGCTGCATTGGACTAACGCAGTTTTATCCTTCTTTTATTAAAACCATTTAGTAATCCATTTATTAAATCCTCTTTTAAAAACTCATTTAATAAAACCATTTAGTAATCTGTTTATTAAAGGCTCTTTTAAACACTCTTTTAATAAAACTATTTGGTAATCCATTTATTAAGTGCTCTTTTAAAAACTCTTTTAATAAAAGCATTTAGTAATCCATTTATTAAAGGCTCTTTTAAAACCTCTTTTAATAAAAGCATTATTCCTTTTCAAATGGCGCTCACGGTCCTCCATACCTCCCATTTTAAAAGCATGCTAAATTACTCCTCTTTCTCATTTGTCTGTCTTGCCTCTTGCACAGAGCCGGGGTCCACCAGGCAGTCTAAAGACCGGTCGGCCATTTTGGGAGCACACTGGAGACACAGTACCATACCAGTGCACCAACCGAAGCCACACCAGCCCAGACCGACCTACAGCCTGGACCCCTGCCTAAACGCCCTACTCTAAACCCCTCAGCTCTACCTACAGTTTTATGGCTACAGTTTTTAATCTTAACAATATCCTTGGTTTTTAGCCTTTTAAATTTTAACAAAGGTTATAATAAATCTATTTGAGCTTTCATGGTTCTATCTTTGTGGATTTCTGGTGGTGAACTGAACTTAAGGGGCAGCTAAACTAGGGCTGCACGATATGAAGAAAACATGCGATATTCGATAACTGTGTTGAAAATTGCGATAACGATATTATTGCGATATTTGAAAATAGAGCCTACTTTTCGAACATAGTAAGTTAAATTCACTATATTTTACAAAAATGTAAGTTCCTGTATTTACAAGTCAAAACAGCCACAAAATCAAAACTTAACACAGACTAAACCAGGAACAAAACAAGGCTAAGCTGTGACTAAATTAATTAAATTACCACTAAAACTGGACTTTTTAAACATTTTTATTTAGTCACAACACATGTTCTTTTAAGGCTCTGGTGGAAAATGATTCTTCAGTGTAAATCTCTGTCAGATGGAAGACCACAGCGTTATTGTGATATATTTAGATTCTTGCGATACGGATATTGCGTTTGCTGATATTGCGATAACGATAATTTTGCGATATATTGTGCAGCCCTGGGCTAAACCTCTTAGGAGGTGTTACAATTGCTCCTGTCTGCTCCTCCAAACTGGGACTGTGCTGACAACTGGTTGCCAATTAGTCTGACCCTGATTCTTCCCTGATTATTTTTTACAAAAGAATAAATTATTGATTCATTATTTACTTTTAATCAGAAGTATCAGGTTAAACTCTCCCATGTCTCGCTGGTATCATCTTCCTCTCTGTGCTAACCTCACAGCTGGACGTTTGTCTGTGAGCAAACCCGGCTGCAGTCTGCGTTCTCCTGAGATGAACCGCTGTGAGGACACGCTCCGTACCTGACCGTAGCAAAAACCTCGCACCTATAGGTCACTGCCGCTGATAAAACTATTGTTCATGAGCAGCCTGAGGCGTGCAGAGAGAGTGGACGGCCATTATCTGAGTCTGAACGGCTCATGAAGAGAAAAGTGACAAATGAGGACAGGAAAACATCTAAAGCAGTAGTAGGTCAGCAGTAATAATAAGCAATAATGTCCTGGGTCTGTTTAGTTTAGTGTTTAGTAAGGGTGCTCCGATCAGGATTTTTGAGGCCGATCACCGATCAGCCTTTGCTGTGATCAGCCAATACCGATCATGGCCGATACCGATCACATGGTCTTCAATTTAGTAATGTAATGTATGCGGACTATTATTATCTCCACTTGAAAAATACTGTTATAATACTAGTTTTTGTAAATGTAAAAGTACAAAAAAATTCTACTTATTTTTGTTTTAGAAGAGGTTTTGTTGCATTATTGGTCTTTAATGTGTGCCCAGTGTCTGTGTGGCTTTGTTTGAATGCTCCGCTGATGTAAAAATCAGCTGTTCTTAATTGGTTCCTTTACTGCGAGTCCGCGGGTGCAGCGCCTGCGTCTGCGTCCTGCCCCTGGAAATCAAACTCAAACCCAGAGGTACCAGGCTCACTTCTCTGTAGAAAATAGAAATAGAAAAATAGAAAAAGAAGCTGTCTGATTGGACAGGGTACGTTCACGTTGCAGATCTTAATGCACAATTCCTATTTTTTGCGTGGCTGTTCACATTACATGTGGCCTCCATCAGTCTCATGTGTGAACCGTTTCTGGCCCTGAAGTGACCCGCATGTGCAAAAAAAGACCTGACGGAGAATCAAGCGGTGGGACTGTGAGGTGAGAGGCTTCACTGACTCAAAATTAACCTTAAGTTCAAGACATTAAGGCAGTTGTTTGAACACATCTGTCAGTGACACTCCTCAGTCCTAATTTCTTAATATTTCTTTCTTCTTATTATTATTATTATTTTCTTATTTCTCTTCTATTTTCTCCTCAGAACAGTTACAAGACGACCCTCAAGTTTAGCTTCAGCAGGATTGTCACCTTAAATAATACTAGGGGTGTAACGACACAGTAACTGTATCGATTTATTGTTTTTTTTTCCTATGATACAACTACATCGATACACATGACCTTGTATCAAATTGTATCGTTTTCTAGGACGTGAATATTGATACACATGAAGTATCGATCGATAATATCAGAAATATTGAAATTAGAAATTTGTATGTTAAAATAAAACCAAATATGGCTTTTTGGAGATAAATTTTGTGTTTTTAATTAAATGAATAAATGTTATATTAAACTTTTCTTCACTCTGTCTGCTGGACATAATCAACCCTGGCCGCGGTGCTACATTTGAGAGTAAACTTTTATGATTTTTGGCAAAAAGTTGCTCTATCAATTATCGATACAAAGTTGTTGAATCATATCAAATTGTATTGTTCCAAATTAGCCAACATCATTCTTGAATTGTATCAAAACACTTCTAATCGATATGTATCGTATCGTTGCAAAAACGTATCGTTACACCAATATCATACCCCCATTACTGTCAATATAATCATATTCAATATATTCCATTATCACAATGTAAACATGCATACAGCCTATGTGATTGTTTTGCACAGTTATTTTTATATATTTTTGTTTATATTTATAATGTTACATATTTGTGCTTTTGCTTTTACTTGTAAATAATTTATATTGCACCTTTTTGTTTGCATGCTTGCTTTAGTTTTGTGCTTTCTCACTTTATTCTGTATTAAGAGCTGCCTGAACAAGTGAATTTATCCACTGTGAGGTTAATAAAGTTCAATCTAATCTAATCTAATATGATCAGGCCAGTTCCCGGTGCCTCCGGTGCAGAATAGAGCTGTTTGTTGCATTTCAGAGACATAAAAGTCAGTGGAAAAGCCATTCAGACTGCAGTTACATTGTAAAAAATCAGATATGTATCAGATTTAGGGGCACATACAAAAAAATCTGCTCTGTGCTGTTCACACTGTCATGAGAAAATCAGATACAGGTCACATTTGGGAAAAAAAAGTCAGATTTTGGTCACTTTTCCCTGCAGTGTGAATGTAACCTAAGCGTTCTCCTGTTCAGGTTTAATTACAAATACAAATGCAGTTCTAGTTTAATCCTGGTTTTGTTGCTTTTATTCATTTGGTTCAGTCATTATTCAGCCCCATGTTATAAAGAAACCCAATGCTGCCTTTATATTATTCTTTTGTGTAACCGTAACCGCGCTGTAGATGACATTTCTGCTGCTGAGTCACTGATTTGTGGACATTACTCGTGTTTAAACCCACAGAACTACAGGCTGCTGCTGTTTTCTGTATCATTCTGTGCACTATGTTGACACCTAGGTTCTTCCTGTTGTATGTCTCAGGTATGAATATTTTAAATGTTTCCACCACCACATGCTTTTGTTAAATCCAGATGTTTTTGAACCAGAGATTTTTGGATTTGTCTCCAAATCCTCAGACTCTTCTGTGTTTGTTTCTGAGCTTCCCTGACCTCTGTGTGCTGCAGATAACATTCAGAGGAAAGCCATCTTTTCTGGGATAGAAACCACTTCATCACGTTTTCTCTTCACTGCTCAGTTATAAGACATTTTTTCTCATTTTCAGGAGGGTGGTTAGAGCTCAAGTGTCCCAGCCAGAAGGTTGTGAGATCTACTGGACTCTGTGTGGAGCCTGGATGTCCTGTGCGTGTTACTGTGGGTTCTCTCTGGGTTCTCCAGGTTCCTCCCATGTCCAGAGACATGGACATGAGAACTGCTGACTCTGAATTGGCCCAGAGTGTCTGAGAGAGGCTCAAGTCACCCCTAATGAGAATAAGCAGAAACATTTTTTCCACTTATAAGCTCTTTTTCCTTATTTCAAACAAAAATATCTTACCCCATGGACAGAAAATTTAGCTTGAAATGAGTAAAAATAGCTTGAAGCAGGGAAAAATACTTTGAAACAAGGCAAATAATCTAATAATAAGTTACCTAATACATAAATAAATAAATTAATCTAATCTAGTTAAAATTGCTCAAATCAAGATTGATGATCTGAATTCAAGTAATTTTATCTAATGTAGATATTGAAAATTTGCAGTGTACAGTCATTGATTACATGTCACATTATTACCTTAAATTCATTGTAAGAAGTGCATGAAAATGTCGCTAATACACCTGGATAATGTGATTTACTGCGGGACGATTGCTGCATGTTTAGTGCTTACAGTGTTTAAGATCAGAGAGGAGTTCAGAGCTGCTCCACAGAGAATCATCACATCAAAACAAAAAAACATGAAGGCCAACATGACCCAGAATTTACACTGGGACGTCTCTCTCGGCAGCATCTGCGTCTCCTCAACAGCGGCCGGTTACACTCGAGTTGTTTTATTATTAAGAACAAGTGCTGACCAACTCTGTCACATCTTACAGTTCATTTTTAATTTGTCCTTGTCACAACAGAGCGTCCCCTGAAGTTGGAAGCATTCCATCATTGTGCCTATTGCCAAGTGCAGCTTCCCAAAATCCTTAAATGGTTTTAGACCATAGCCTTGACCTCATTGGTTATGAAAATCTAGTCGTACTGCAGGTTGGAGATCAGTTAGATCCAGTGCAGTTTGCGTACAGGTCTGGCTGACTGTGACTGACTGTGATCACTCTGCTGTTCTTTATAGCCACCTGGATAGAGCAAAGACTCATGTCAGACTTTTATTTGTTGATTTTACTTCTGCTTTTAACACCATTCAGCTCTTCCTCATCGCTGAGAGACCTGATTGTGGATTTTAACCTTGATTTTAATTTGTTGGGCTGGTTATTGAACTTTTAACAGACAAGTCCCAGAGTGTAAGGGCCAACAGCGTCCTGCCTGAAGTCGCTTTTACATCCACTGGTTTCCCCCAAGGCCACTGCCTCTCCTGCCCATCCTGTACACAGATCAGTGTCGCAGTTTGTACCAGGACAGATACATCCTTAAGTTCACTGATGACTCTGTCATTGTCAGCCTGATATCAGGGGAGGAGCAGGACCATGGGCCAGTCCTCAGTGACTGTGACAGCTCCTTTTTACAGCTGACTGTATCCAAAACTAAGGACATGGTGGTTGGCTTCCGCAGGACCCCACCTCCCCCTACAGTCCTGGTCATTAAAGACACGGACATTGAGTTCATGGAGACATGCAAAAATCTTGGAGTCATTTTAGACAACAAAGTGTGTTTTGAACCTTTGGTTGATGCTGTCTCAAAGAAAATCCAACAAAGACTATACTTCCTTAGGAAAATGAACACTTTTAACCCTAACCCTTTTATTCCATCAGCTGTGAAGCACCTTCATGGCACTTAGCATTTTTGTAATAATTTGCACAATTGGCATTTTTGTACTGGATTGTGTCCTGTATTTTATTTATTTATTCACACATTATGTAGTTTAAGTGTTATTGTGACTTCCATCTCTGTTGGTGAGTGTTGTTTGTATGTTTATGTATTTTATGTGGAGCATAGTGGCAAGTCCAATTTCCCCTTGTGGGACAATAAATATATTTTGAACTTTGAACTTGAACAGAGAGCACTGGTGCAGGCAGCAGGACGGGGGCAGGACAGCTGCCTGACAGAGCAGAGGCTGATATTCGTCATGTATCTGCAATAAAACATTAGGTAGGCCTATGTTTTGAAGACTCATTTGCAAACTTACTGTTACAGTTTGGTTAAGGGGCCCCAGGGAGACTTCGCCAAGGGCATCATACAAGCCAGGACTGCCACTGAGAGTACTCATTTAGACCAGAGGCTAAACTTGTCATAGAAGGCAATAACCTTTGCCCTGCAGCTTCTGATGGAACAGTCCTGGGATGGAACAGTTCCCAAGTTAATACGCCATGTGGGAATAAGGTCAGCTTTACTGGCTCTGTAGGAAAATATGTTCTCTGCATCTTTAAGTGTCTCTGGGTTAAATCTGTCAGGAGCAGAGGGACCGTGTCAGGGGCAAATCTAGAGAAAAAAATCATGGCAATGGATAATTTAAGGGGTGGCAAATGGTTTATTACATTATATCTACTACTAACATTTGAACAAAATAGGATCATTTTAAAAAGCACTATTTTGTTGCTTATAAAAAGAGCAGCTTGCACTCATTTAATGAACCTAATCTTCTACAGTCTTTGTCCATTACAGCTGAAAGACTTGGACAAGTCACACAACACATCCTGATGAATGCAGCGAGTAACCTCTTGTTCAGAAAAACGCCTCACAAACGTTTCCAGTGCTAAAGCTTTAGTACATTTGTATTCAATACTGAGTAAACACTAACTTTATAAGACTGTTCCCAGTCATAATGGTGCATAAATAATAGGGCACTTAATTAGTTTAGAGATTAAAAACTTGCACTACTCACTGGCAATACAACTATTGTTTTGCATATCTTAGACAAGTGACACAACACATCCTGATGTTTGTCCAGAAACTGCATAATTTCCCCAGGGCAGCAGGAGTTTCATTGTTGTTTATTCTGTCAATGAAATACTTTTCTTGTATGAAGTTTGTCTTTAAATATTTGAAGAAACTCAGAAATCAGAATTTTCCTCGTAAATGTCTCACCCATCACAAAATTTGTATTTTCACATCTGCTGTCTCCAGGTGGGGCGGCATCCAGTGTTGGGTTAGTTACTCCAAAAAAGTAACTAGTTACAGATTACTAGTTACTCTTTTAAAAAGTAATATATTACTTTACTTTACTGACTCATGAAAGTAACTTAGTTGCTTTACTTTTGGATTACTTCCTAACAGGAAGGCCTAAATGAACCCAGTTCTAAATAGAAGAAGCCTAAAGCCTCACCGTTGCTCTGACCAGCGCTGTTATTATTACTGATGTTCAAGCAGAGGTTTTTTAGCTGCGTTCATTTCAGCAGCAGGGCAGCCTGACACAGCAAATACTGCTCTGTAAGTTCACCTCTGCTCCTGTGCAGCGTTCAAGTCCTGTGGACACAGTTTTATTTCACTACATTTAAGCTAAAATGCACTTGTTGTTAGCACCAAAGCAGTGCAGGTCTCCTCTGTCCCCGCTGACAGCAGCAGCTGCATGCACCTGACACACACACACACACACACACACACATACACACACATGCACCCTGACACACACATGCACCCTGACACACACATGCACCCTGACACACACATGCACCCTGACACACACATGCACCCTGACACACGTGGAGAGGGATCAGCGTGGACAGGACGAGTGGCTGCTGCAGCATAAAGAGGAGCAGAGAAGGGAATGGATGAAAATAAGTTAGGAAACGTATTAGCGCTATTCATTTAATGCATTTTCATTCCTTGTCCTTGTGATAAACTGCAGGTGAATGAAACTGACTGTGTTACTGACAATTGTAACTCGTTACTGTAACTCATTACTTTGTAACGCGTTACTCCCAACACGTTCTCTTACCAGGTGGCTGCCACCCTGTGCCACCCCTTGAGATCCGCCCCTGGACCATGTCCAGATCTGAGCCAGGATCCTGGTCAGGAGTACCTACAGGTGAAGGATTACTTGTGCATGATTTAGGTTGATGGGGAAGCCAGAGAAAACGCACTCGATCATGAGGAGAACATAACCACTTTGCCAGAGAGATGGAGTCAAACAAAACAAGACACTTTCTCTGTTTTTCCCAGTTTTATTAAAGAAACATCAGTGACAAAGACAGGCTTCAGATTTACACAGAACGAGACAACAGCCCAGAAGAGTTCCCATGCAGTAACACAGTCCACAGAGTCATGCACGTCATTCCTGTAACAGAGTCCGGCTTTGTCCACCACAAAGTCCGACCTGAGTCTTTGTCTGTTTAAGTTTTGGTGGAGTTCTTCCTCTGAAATGGCACCAGCAGCTTGTGAGCACACAGTCTGAACTTCTGGTCCCGTACGCTGTAGATGATGACGTTCCAGCAGCTGTTGGACGCCAAAATCCAAAACGCAAAAAACGAGAAGTTGCACCATTTATTCCCCAAAACATTCCCCACCACGAAGACCGCGATGGGCGTGAACGAAGCTGTGAACGCCACCGTCAGCGTCCCGATGGTTTTGGCGGCTTTGATGTCGGAAAACGTCGGCTTGGTCGTGCTCTGGCACTCCGTCTCCGCCAGGTGTTTCCTCCTTTTCGAATGCTGGCGTATGCTGGACAGAGATATGATGTTAATGACCACAGTTCCGCCGAGAAGCGTGAAATCGAACGCCGGAAAAAGCAAAAGGATGTTCCAAGCCTGACTCGGGAATTCTGTAATCGTCCCCAAAGCGTAGTTGCACATTCGGCTGCAAGAGTTGTACTCCAGTGCGATCTCGCTGCTGAAAACCATCGGTGAAACCGCAAGGAAAAAGCTCCCAAACCACGAAAATATAATGAGAATAGTGGTCCTTTTCCTGGTGATGACCGAGTCCTTGTGGAGCGGCCTCAGCACTGCGATGCTGCGCTCGATAGTCAGCAAGAAAATGGTCGTGATGGAAACAAAAGTGCAACCGGCGAAGATCGGCCCGATGACGTTGCAGGGGTGGAAACTGACCAACTGCGAGTTAAAAGTCGTCCATTCCGGAGCCGAGTCCGTCGCCATCAAAAACACCTCGGCGTAGACGGACAAAGGTACAACAAAAATACCCACGGCTAGATCTGCGACGGCGAGAGAGGCCTTGAGGTATCCCTGCGGCGTGTGGAAGTGCTTTGTGCCCAGAACGACGGCCAAAGTCACGATGTTCCCGAACAGAATGGCGACGATGAGGAGGACCATGAACACCACCATCAGGATTTTGTTAGCGGTCGTGCAGCAGCAGACGGTGCAGTGCGTCTCCTCCGAAAAGTCCCACGAGAAGGAGGTGCTGGTCTCGATCATTGTCCCGGTCTAAAGTGGAGCTAGTCCTGGTTTAGTCCTGGTTTAGATCATCGTTGGCGGTGAAGAGGAAGAAGCAGAAGTGGGGTTCTTCTGGTTGGTCCCATGTTGAAGGAGTTTGGGACATGGTGGAGATCGTTTGAACCTGGAAAAAGAGACAAAGACACATTTTAAAATGCTGGTTATAGACCCTTGATGGATGTTTTCAGAAATAAAACTGTCTCCTGCATAAACATTTAGATTGATTTTTTCTTCTGATTATTACTGAGTCTGATAATGTTCATGCTCAGATCCAGCACTGCAGCTGTGTGTACCTGTAATAAACACTGAGTAAACACCACAGAGCTGTGTTTAACAGACACACAACCATCTCAGATTTCATTACCTCAGACTGATCAGCATCTGTACTCAGGTAAAAGTACTGGTACTTCAGATAGTACACTGCTCAGTCCTACTAAAAATACACAAAAGCAAAAACGTACTTTGAAAATGATCGCACAGCACAACAAAATCTACTACTGCAATAGTACTACTGCATCTACTACTACTACTGCTACTACTGCAGCTACAACTGCAGCTACTACTACTACTACTTCTACTGCATCTACTACTACTACTGCTACTACTGCAGCTACAACTGCAGCTACTACTACTACTACTTCTACTGCATCTACTACTACTACTGCTACTACTGCAGCTACAACTGCAGCTACTACTACTACTACTTCTACTGCAGCTACTACTACTACTGCTACTACTGCAGCTACAACTGCAGCTACTACTACTACTACTTCTACTGCATCTACTACTACTACTGCTACTACTGCAGCTACAACTGCAGCTACTACTACTACTACTTCTACTGCAGCTACTACTACTACTACTGCAGCAACTACTACTAGTACTACTAATACTACTACTACTACTACTACTACTGCAGCTACTACTACTACTACTACAACTGCAGCTACTACTACTACTACTTCTACTGCAGCTACTACTACTACTACTGCAGCAACTACTACTAGTACTACTAATACTACTACTACTACTACTACTGCAGCTACTACTACTACTACTACTTCTACTGCAGCTACTACTACTACTACTACTACTACTACTACTACTGCAGCTACTACTACTACTGCTACTACTGCAGCTACTACTACTACTACTACTACTACTGCAGCTACTACTGCTACTACTACTACTGCTACTACTGCAGCTGCTACTACTACTACTTCTACTGCAGCTACTACTACTACTACTACTACTGCAGCTACTACTGCTACTACTACTACTGCTACTACTGCAGCTACTACTACTACTACTTCTACTGCAGCTACTACTACTACTACTACTACTGCAGCTACTACTGCTACTACTGCTACTACTGCAGCTACTACTACTACTACTTCTACTGCAGCTACTACTACTACTACTACTACTGCAGCTACTACTGCTGCTACTACTACTGCTACTACTGCAGCTGCTACTGCTACTACTGCAGCAACTACTACTAGTACTACTAATACTACTACTACTACTACTAATACTGCAGCTACTACTACTGCAGCAACTACTACTAGTACTACTAATACTACTACTACTACTGCTACTACTGCAGCTACTACTACTAATACTACTTCTACCCGCTTTGCCACTGATGTAAAAAAAAAAAAGAAAAGAAAAGGAAATACAAATTTACAGATTTGTAAAAAAATTTTTTTTGAAGATTTATTGGAACAAAAAAAACCTTTTACTTATACTTAGAGACATATACCTCAGTATCTAGTAAACTTATCTAGTTACTGCCTACCTCTTGATGACCTTTTTAGTTCTGAATAATCTTAATAATGAGTAATAACCCACCCAGACACAGGGAGAACATGCAAACTCCACCTCGCATGGTCGGGGAATCAAACCCAGGACCTTCTTACTGTGAGGACCACTGTACACTGAAATATAGAGCAGTATTGTTCAGGTCTGGAGCTGATGCACTTAAAACCTTTAGTTGAAAATACTCCACCAGGGCTGACATTTTGCCAGAGCAAGGCTTTGACACATTTATACTTTAGATTAGAAAATCCCCTGTCTCCTAAAAGAACTTAATGTTTTTAATCCAAATGCATTGTCCTCTGTGTAATCCGCCTGTTGTCATGCAGAGCTCTCCTCTCGCTCGGAGCGTTACATCAGTGTCGTGCCGGAGCGCAGTAACAGCTCGTGACCTCTGACCCCTCCCCCCCGCTCTGATCTGCTCACGTGCGTCTCCCTCTGCTCCGACATCATCGCGTCATAATCCAACAGCTGCTGCGCTCGTAGTAAACAAAGACCCGCTCTAATCCTGCACTGCTGAAGACGCCGCCGAGCTTTTACTGTACACACATCAGAAAAAACAGGACTGGAGACATGTAAGGGTACAGAGGAGGGACAGTGGAGATATGGGTACAGAGGAGGGACAGTGGAGATATGGGTACAGAGGAGGGACAGTGGATATATGAGTACAGAGGAGGGACAGTTGGATATATGAGTACAGAGGAGGGACAGTGGATATATGGGTACAGAGGAGGGACAGTGGAGATATGGGTACAGAGGAGGGACAGTGGATATATGAGTACAGAGGAGGGACAGTTGGATATATGAGTACAGAGGAGGGACAGTGGATATATGAGTACAGAGGAGGGACAGTGGAGATATGGGTACAGAGGAGGGACATTGGATATATGGTACAGAGGAGGGTAGTGAGGAGCAGAAAGATGAGGCTGAGGTTAGAGCTGGAGGCCTAGAGGAAGACCAAAGAGGAGGTTTATGGATGCAGTGAAAGAGAACATGAAGTTAGTTGGTGTGAGAGAGGAGGATGCAGAGGAGAGGGTCAGAGGGAGGCAGAGGATTCACTGTGGACTCCTCTGAAGGGAACAGAGGAGGAGTAGTCCTGTCCTGTATATGAGTCTGTGACAGAGTGCCTTGGCTCTGTAACAGGAGCTGTTTATCCCACAGCAGTGGCTCTGATGCAGCGTGGCTCTGATGCAGTGTGGCTCTGATGCAGCGTGGCTCTGATGCAGCGTGGCTCTGATGCAGCGTGGCTCTGATGGCAGCGTGGCTCTGATGACAGTGTGGCTCTGATGCAGCGTGGCCCTGATGCAGTGTGGCTCTGATGGCAGTGTGGCTCTGATGGCAGTGTGGCTCTGATGGCAGCGTGGCTCTGATGCAGCGTGGCTCTGATGCAGCGTGGCTCTGATGCAGCGTGGCTCTGATGGCAGCGTGGCTCTGATGCAGCGTGGCTCTGATGACAGTGTGGCTCTGATGGCAGTGTGGCTCTGATGGCAGTGTGGCTCTGATGGCAGTGTGGCTCTGATGCAGCGTGGCTCTGATGGCAGCGTGGCTCTGATGGCAGCGTGGCTCTGATGCAGTGTGGCTCTGATGCAGTGTGGCTCTGATGGCAGCGTGGCTCTGATGGCAGCGTGGCTCTGATGCAGCGTGGCTCTGATGCAGCGTGGCTCTGATGCAGCGTGGCTCTGATGCAGCGTGGCTCTGATGCAGCGTGGCTCTGATGCAGCGTGGCTCTGATGCAGCGTGGCTCTGATGGCAGCGTGGCTCTGATGCAGCGTGTGCCAGTAAACCTTGTAATCAGAGTTTTTGTAAAGCCTTACTTTTAAGCAGTTTGAGAGAGATACAGTTAATTTGCTGACTCCTGTCACATGATCTGCAGTCTGTCCTCACAGCTGACCTGCTGCATGCTGTGCCCAACAAAATAACATTGTGCTCTGTTTGTGTGGATTTGTAGCAGAGCTGAACAGGGGAAGCTGAAGATTGAGCTCTCATCTACAGGAGCTGGCTCTCCTGATCCACAGCTGGCTCGTTTATGAACGACCCATCACTAGTGGTTCCCAACCTGGGGTCCGGGACTCCCCAGGGGTGCACCAGAGATCACAGGAGGTCCACAGAGCTTCGTCAGTTCTGAGGTTAAGATTTTAAATCAGTTGGTGTAAGTTAAATCTTCAAGCTTCAAGGTTTGTGACTCTCTGTCTTTGAGGACCATGTGACCCACTGCTTACGCTCCAGGAGCTAACTTTGTCCTACAGCGTTCAGCCCAGACACCAAACATCAGCTCAAGTAAAGTTCCCTTCCAGCTGCTCTCTTTCCTTCAGGGGTCACAACACTTCCTGACACTGCTACATCTACAGCTCAGTATTTTTCTGTGAGGAGTCACACAGCACAGCTGGTAATGCAGTGGACTACATCACACATCTGGAACCATCTGGAACTACTGAGCACAAATACCACAGTTTGATCTCAGGAGGGCAGCACTCAGAAGGTTTTCACCACAAAATGTGAATTATAAATGTTTTTTACTAAACAGTCAAAGACCAGTGAGCTGTGTTACTAAAGCTCTGTTACAGTTTATCAGCTTAAAAAGTGGTTTAAGGTTGAGTTAAACTTTAAGATCAGATGATTCCTGTACAATATGAACAACAGCCGTCCTCTTAAAACCATCCAACATGAACATCACCTGGGGGCCCGTGGGCCACATCAGGCCTGCCTCAGCTTCACATCTGGCCTGCAGAGTAAAGTCGGACAATTTTTGCATTTTTTTAGACAATTGGACGATTTTGGTCAGGAAGATGTCCAGACAACTATGTGACTGAAGGACTCCAGCTTGTCTCAGTTCGGGAGCTTACTCTGCAGGTCATGGGAAACATCCAAAATCTCTTTGGCTGAATCCGAATTCCTAAAATTATAGCTCCTACCTCCTGTTCCTTAACCTTTGAGAGCTACATCATGAGGTCAACAGTAAGACTCCTCCTGCAGTGAGGAGAAGGAGCTTCATCCTAACCCAGCGGCAGAAACAACGAGGGAAGTCACGTGGACCTACAGCTGTTTAATAAAAACTACACCACCCAGGAAATGGACTACAATAAGCGCACCTTATCCTCCACTGCAGCGCTAATTTAAATGAGCTTTTTAACATTACAATGTACAGAAATAACCTGAAATCAGTCCATATAAGAGAAGATACTGCTCTGTTTAATAAAGAGCTCTGCACTAACTCCACAGACTCTAGAATCATCTGTGACTCACACAAACTCAGGTTTAAACCTGAAACTCTGCTGTAATCCAGGCTTTGGTAAATATTCTGAGACTCAGCGACAGCAGCTCTGCTCTCTGCTCTGGAGTCAGCAACATTAACACAGCCACACTGAACGCCACTGTGGATTTATGCTAATGAGCCACGCGGTTTTTAAGTTTTGTTTTTCTAAAATGTAAACAAAAGTGCTCAGAGCAGCTCCAGCTCACAGCGGTGCACAATAATCATTTATCAGGAGTCAGACTCAGACTCTGTGGAGGCTCCAAGTCTTTTATAAAGTCAGGTTTATTCAGATCATTTTATGGAATAAAGTCTGAGGCAGTGACATTTTTAACTCACATCACACAGAGATCGGCCTCACTCGGCTGAGTTCAGAGAAACTCGGGAGATGTCGCATAGCTCTTTGCTCCTTGCTGGATGGTAAGGAACTTCTGGAGCTTCCTATGCTAAAGGAGCTATTTAAGGAAACAATGAAGCTCCTTTCCCTAACTCCTTCCTTACTGTAAGGAGCTAGAAAGTTCCTTGACAATTTTCCCTTTTCGGATTGAGCCTTTATCTTTTAAGCTCAAAACTGCAATAGAAATATTTTGCTCAGCAGCAGAGACACCACACAACCTCCTCTCCTCTGTCCTCCTCCCTCCTTCCTCTCCTCCCTCCTCCTCCCTCCTCCTCTCTCCTCCTCCTCCCTCCTCCTCCCTCCTCCTCTCTCCTCCTCCTCCTCTCTTCTCCTCTCTCCTCCTCCTCCCTCCTCCTCCCTCCTCCTCTCTCCTCCTCCTCCTCTCTTCTCCTCTCTCCTCCTCCCTCCTTCCTCTCCTCCCTCCTCCTCCCTCCTCCTCTCTCCTCCTCCTCTCTCCTCCTCCTCCTCTCTTCTCCTCTCTCCTCCTCCCTCCTTCCTCTCCTCTCTCCTCCTCCTCCATCCTCCTCTGTTCTCCGCTCTCCTCTTTCTCCCTCCTTCCTCTCCTCTCTCCTCTCTCCTCTCTCCTCCTCCTCCTCTCTTCTCCTCTCTCCTCCTCTCTGCTCCCTTCTCTCTCCTCCTGGCTCCTTCCTCTCCTCCCTCCTCCTCTTCTCTCTCCTCCTCCTCTCTCCTCCTCCTCTCTCCTCCTCTCTGCTCCCTCCTCTGTCCTCCTCCCTCCTTCCTCTCCTCTCTTCTCCTCTCTCCTCCTCCTCCCTCCTCCTCCCTCCTCCTCTCTCCTCCTCCTCCTCTCTTCTCCTCTCTCCTCCTCCCTCCTTCCTCTCCTCCCTCCTCCTCCCTCCTCCTCTCTCCTCCTCCTCTCTCCTCCTCCTCCTCTCTTCTCCTCTCTCCTCCTCCCTCCTTCCTCTCCTCTCTCCTCCTCCTCCATCCTCCTCTGTTCTCCGCTCTCCTCTTTCTCCCTCCTTCCTCTCCTCTCTCCTCTCTCCTCTCTCCTCCTCTCTGCTCCCTTCTCTCTCCTCCTGGCTCCTTCCTCTCCTCCCTCCTCCTCTTCTCTCTCCTCCTCCTCTCTCCTCCTCCTCTCTCCTCCTCTCTGCTCCCTCCTCTGTCCTCCTCCCTCCTTCCTCTCCTCTCTTCTCCTCTCTCCTCCTCCTCCCTCCTCCTCTCTTCTCCTATCTGCTCCCTCCTCTCTCCTCCTCCCTCCTTCTTCTTCTCCCTCCTCCTCTCTCCTCCTCCTCCTCCTCTCTCCTCCTCTCTGCTCCCTCCTCTGTCCTCCTCCCTCCTTCCTCTCCTCTCTTCTCCTCTCTCCTCCTCCTCCCTCCTCCTCTCTTCTCCTATCTGCTCCCTCCTCTCTCCTCCTCCCTCCTTCTTCTTCTCCCTCCTCCTCTCTCCTCCTCCTCTCTCCTCTCTCCTCCTCTCTGCTCCCTTCTCTCTCCTCCTGGCTCCTTCCTCTCCTCCCTCCTCCTCTTCTCTCTCCTCCTCCTCTCTCCTCCTCCTCTCTCCTCCTCTCTGCTCCCTCCTCTGTCCTCCTCCCTCCTTCCTCTCCTCTCTTCTCCTCTCTCCTCCTCCTCCCTCCTCCTCTCTTCTCCTATCTGCTCCCTCCTCTCTCCTCCTCCCTCCTTCTTCTTCTCCCTCCTCCTCTCTCCTCCTCCTCCTCCTCTCTCCTCCTCTCTGCTCCCTCCTCTGTCCTCCTCCCTCCTTCCTCTCCTCTCTTCTCCTCTCTCCTCCTCCTCCCTCCTCCTCTCTTCTCCTATCTGCTCCCTCCTCTCTCCTCCTCCCTCCTTCTTCTTCTCCCTCCTCCTCTCTCCTCCTCCTCCTCCTCTCTCCTCCTCTCTGCTCCCTCCTCTCTCCTCCTCCTCCTCCTCCTCCTCTCTCCTCCTCTCTGCTCCCTCCTCTCTCCTCCTCACAGTGAGATACTCCTCAGAGTCAGTAAACCGCAGACATCAGTGAAGCGACTAAATCTGCTCGAGTGAATATAACTGGGGGAGGACAGCCTGAGCGATGTACAGCAGAGGTTCTCAACCTGCGGTAGGGGTCCCTCTGCAGTAACAGTACAAACATGTTTCAGCAAAAAAACAGTCCTGGTTTAGTCCTGGTTTACTTCTGGTTTAGTCCTGGTCCAGACCTGGTTTGGCCGTGTTTTTTAGCCCAGACCACAGCTGGCTCATTAGTCCAGTCTTTGTGGAGCCTGAATGAAAACTCTGCACAGGCTCCAAGGACCCGTCTCTCTCTAACTCGTCTGACTGTGGCCCCCAATTTCATAATGTGTCACTGAAACTACACCAAACCTGTCCCTGGAACCACATCTGGGACCTGGTCTAGGTAGTCCTGGTTTAGACCCAGTTTAATCCTGATTTAGACCCGGTTTAGTCCTGGTTAAGTCCTGGTTTAGTCCTGGTTTTATTGTGTTTTGCCCTACACATAATCCTTGGTTTAGTCCTGGGTCGACTCCCCTTTAGTCCCAGATTTAGTCTTGGTTTTAGTCCTGTTTCCTTACTTAATTCACTCTCAGCTTGTTGTTAGAGCTTCTCTGGCTTTGGCCCTGGTTTAGTCCAAGTCCAGTCCTTGTAACCACTGCACCAAAGAAATCCTGATTGTGTTACATTATATTTTCCAATCATCCATCATCAACTCAAACCTCAGTGTGTGTAACTCCTACTGCTCCCAGGACAACCTCTGACACTCTCTCCTGTCCGAACCAGGACCAGATCCCACCGAGGAGAGAGGCACAAGCTGTGGTTTCAATATTTAATCCTAAAAAGTTGCTCAAGCAGAAGCTTCTACACTACGAGCATCTCCAGTGTCTCCTCTGGGGCCACCACAGCCCATCGTCTGCCCCTCAATGTGCAGGGATTTGCGTGTTAATTTAAAATATGGGTTTTGCAGATCCCGATGCAAGCCCGTCCTTTTATCCAGGCCTGGGACTGCCACAAAGAAGTGACGAGGAATGTTAGTAAGTAAATAGGTAAGAGCCTCCTGCAGTTGGTCAGGTCTGGGTTATTTGCCCAAAGAATGAGGTCAGCTGACTCCCTGCAGATACTGAAGGACCAGGTTACTCCATCAATGGATATTTTCTTCCCTGATGGCACTGGGCTTATTCTAAGATGACAATGCCAGGATTCATCAAGCGCAAAATGTGACAGAGTGGTTCAGGAGCATGAGACATCATTATCAGACATGGACTGGCCACCACAGAGTCCAGACCTTAACCCCAAGGAAAATCTTTGGGATGTTGTAGCCCACGTGACCTAGACTATCTCACTTCCGGTTACCACCCTGGCGAGTTGGAGACTGCTTAAGTCCATAGCTGTGTCCCAATTCAGCGGCTGCAGCCTTCGTCGGCTACATCTGAGGCTGATTACGTCACAGTCGGCGCGACAGGGCTGTCCCAGTTCGAAGGCTACTTCAAATGCAGCCCACGAATGCGACCTTCCTTTCTCGCTGAACGAAGGCTGCATCGGGTGCATCCTTCGCGGCCCAACATATCCCATGATTCACTGCGCGCTGCTTGTCTGACGTTCGAAGATGGCAGAGGCGGAGAGAGCTGCTCAAACTCCTCCAAGAGTAAATTAAACAAAATAAAAAATTAAATAAGTGTAATTTCTGGCTCCATTTCTGCTTATGTGACCAATGAATAAAGTAAATTAGCAAGCAGCTGCGGTCCTGGTTGCTAGGCGACAGCAGCGCAAACGTGAGAGGAGGAGCAGCTGTTGACGTACGCTCCGTGGACCGGACCGTCCCATTTCGGCTCGGCCTTTGCGGTCCACGAAGGCCACAAGAAGGAGTCGCCTCCGTGGACCGCGACCTTCGAAGGCTGCAGCCGTTGAATTGGGACACAGCTCATGGATGTATTATTAGACCTGGATCGGGCACCACCCCCTCTGCCTTGATGCCAAATTTACCAGCGGCCGCTCCGTGGAACTGCAGTGCCGCCCAGAAAGAATTTTTCCTATAGAGCGCAAAACTTGTCTCGCTGACTTACCTCAGCGTCGGCCATGTTGCTTGCCCATTGTGGTAACTAATGAGTCGGACCATGCAGTCATCATTCCAGCTCGAACACGTATCACTTCAAAGCTCAACAGTATCTGCAGGGAGTCAGCTGACCTCATTCTTTGGACACATAACGTCACTGAACCCAGACCTGACCAACTGCAGGAGGCTCTTACCTATTTGCTTAGTTAAATCCAGGTGGAGACTTTTTTGGCCAGGCAGTGTAAAAAGAGTCTGTGACAGATTGGTCTTAAAGCAGAGGAGTCTCATTAATTCGTCACTCTCCATTTCTCATTCTGTCGTCAGATGAAGATTAAAACTCCTCAGATCAGCTCTGTGCCTCCCAGAACCACAGGCCAGAGGGAAGAAAGGGAAAATAAATGTACCAGAACAAAAAGTCAGCCAAAAATGGGCGAATTGTGACCCTTAAATAAAAAAGAGGCAGCTTTCTTTGCCTTTTAGTTGAGCATTTAAGGTTGATTGAGGAGTGCACTGTGGTTAGAAATCCAACCACACTCTTTGTGCCAGTTCCAAGCCTGGATAAATGGAGAGAGTTGTGTGTCAGCCTCAGTGCCTTCTCTCAGCCTCTGATGTGGACTTGGATAAGGAACATTTGTTGAAAAAAAAGCTGAATATTTTTTCACCTACTGCTGAAATAAATATTCTGGACAGAGCAGGCTGCAGTAGAAGCTCAAGTGATTGCTCCTTTTACGTTTATTTTCACCGCCTCAAACAGACGCATGCAAATTCTGTCCTCCACAAACAATAAAGCAATTTACAGATAAGAAACACTAATAAGCAACCTTAAGGAAAGTCTCTGATGTTATATTACGCATCCACTATCTTAATTTGAGTCAGCCCAAAGCAGTATTTCCCTTCACATCCACTGTGCTTCAGTGTAGGCGCCACCCTGGTTCTCTTTATTAGATGTGAATCATAAATTGGATTTTAAGGATATTAAAAGCAAGACAATGCAGATGAATAGGGATTTCTATGTGAAACTTCTCCTGTAGATCACTGATATCAACATGAAAAAAAAATGTATTGCAAGGTTTTCATTATTTAATGTTTAAAATGAAAACTAGGCATTCAATTCACAAATTTGCAGATATTAAAAAAAAAAAAAATCTGAAAGTAGTAGTAGTATAGTGGTAGTAGCAGTAATATAGTAGTAGTAGTATAGTAGTAGTTGTAGTAGTATAGTAGTACTAGTAGAGGCTGGCTTGCTCCAAATTCTTGCAATTTCCCCACTGAGGGACTAATAAAGGTATTCTTACTTACTTACTTACTTAGTATAGTAGTAGTAGTAGTAGTAATAGTAGTACTAATAGTCGTAGTAGTATAGTAGTATACTAGTAGTAGTATAGTAGTAGTAGTATAGTAATAGTAGTAGGACTATAGTAGTAATAGTAGTAGTATAGTAATAGTAGTAGTAGTATAGTAGTAATAGTAGTATAGTAGTAGTAGTAATAGTAGTAGTATAGTAGTAGTAGTAGTAATTGTAGTAGTAGTATAGTAGTAATAGTAGGACTATAGTAGTAATAGTAGTAATAGTAGTAGTATAGTAATAGTAGTAGTAGTATAGTAGTAATAGTAGTATAGTAGTAGTAATAGTAGTAGTATAGTAGTAGTAGTAATAGTAGTAGTATAGTAGTAGTAGTATAGTAATAGTAGTAATAGTAGTAGTATAGTAATAGTAGTAGTAGTATAGTAGTAATAGTAGTATAGTAGTAGTAGTAATAGTAGTAGTATAGTAGTAGTAGTAGTAATTGTAGTAGTAGTATAGTAGTAGTAGTATAGTAATAGTAGTATAGAAGTAGTAGTAATAGTAGTAGTATAGTAGTAGTAGTAGTAATTGTAGTAGTAGTATAGTAGTAATAGTAGGACTATAGTAGTAATAGTAGTAATAGTAGTAGTATAGTAGTAGTAGTAATAGTAGTAGTATAGTAATAGTAGTAGTAGTATAGTAGTAATAGTAGTATAGTAGTAGTAGTAATAGTAGTAGTATAGTAGTAGTAGTAGTAGTAATTGTAGTAGTAGTATAGTAGTAGTAGTATAGTAATAGTAGTATAGAAGTAGTAGTAATAGTAGTAGTATAGTAGTAGTAGTAGTAATTGTAGTAGTAGTATAGTAGTAATAGTAGGACTATAGTAGTAATAGTAGTAATAGTAGTAGTATAGTAATAGTAGTAGTAGTATAGTAGTAATAGTAGTATAGTAGTAGTAATAGTAGTAGTATAGTAGTAGTAGTAATAGTAGTAGTATAGTCGTAGTAGTAATAGTAGTAGTATAGTCGTAGTAGTAATAGTAGTAGTATAGTAGTAGTAGTATAGTAATAGTAGTATAGAAGTAGTGGCACAGGAGATGCAGAAAGGAGAGAACAAAGAAGTGTGCCTCCTTCATTGCAAATCCATTCCGCTTCATTAGGAAGTTGCTTGGCAACAAGCGGAGTGGCCACCTTGAATGTACCGCAGAGGATTCCGACAACTACCTCTGAAGTGCCCTGAGTGACCCGCTCACAGAGACAACAGGGCACTGGTTACCCCTGTACCCCCAACAACGGAGTTTGACAACAAGGAGCCAAGCTGGAAGGAGGTACAGGATGTTGTAAAGGCTGCCAGATTTGCCTCTGCCCTTGGAGCTAGCGGAGTTCCTTACAGTCTGTACAAAACTGCTACAGCAGCTGTGGAAGATCCTCAGTCTGGCGGCAAAAAAAAGTTGCCAACCAGTGGAGATGCACAGACGAAGTCTGGATCCCCAAACAAGAAGAGTCCAAAGACCTGGATCAGTTCTGGATCATATCTCTGCTCAGCACCGAAGGCAAGAGTTTCTTTAGTATCTCGTTGTGGAGATTGTTAAGTTTCCTCCTACAGAATGAATACATTGACACGTCAGTCCAGAAAGGTGGGATCTCCAGTACACCAGGCTGCTTGGAACACACAGGAGCAGTGACAGCTCTTGAAGGAGGCAAAGGAAGGCAGAGGAGACATAGTGGTCCTATGGTTGGACCTCACCGATGCTTACGGCTCCATGCCACATAAACTCATGGAAGAGGCTCTTTCCAGACACCACGTCATCATCAAGCTCATTCTAGACTACCATGGCAACTTCCAGCTGAGAGTCACCTCAGAGACCCTAGCATCTGAGTGGCACAGGCTCGAGAAGGGATTTATAACTGGCTGTACTATTTCCGTCACCCTTTTTGCACTTGCGATGAACATGGTGGTTAAGTCAGCAGAAGCTGAGTGTCGGGGACCAGTGATGAAGTCTAGTATCCACCTCCCTCCGATAAGCGCTTACGTGGATGACCTAACGGTAACCACATCTTCAGTCCCCGGCAGGTGGATTCTTCATGTTCTTGAGAAGATCATCTCCTGGGCCAGAATGTGCTTCAAACCATCAAAGTCAAGGTGTCTGGTGTTGAAGAAAGGAAAGGTAGAGGATAAATTCCACTTTTTCATCTCCGTTACCATCATTCCAGCTCTGTCAGTAAAACCAGTCAAGAGCTTGGGGAAACACTTTGACTGCAGTTTGAAGGACTCTGACGCCATACGTAAGACCTGGAAACATGGTTGGCCAAGAATAACGGGTCTGGTTTACCAGGCCGCTGAAAGGCCTGGATTTACAAACATGCCATTCTGCCCAAGATCTTGTGGCCCCTGCTGCTGTATGATGTCTCCACAACGATCATGGAGGGTATGGAGAAAAAGATCAGCGCTTATCTTCAGAGGTGGCTTGGTCTACCAAGGAACTTGAGCAGTGCAACTCCCTTTCAGCAGCATCTTGGAGGAGTTTATGGTGTCACAGACAAGGGAAGCCTTGCTGTACCAAGACTCCAAGGACCCCAAAATAGCTGCAGCCAGCATCGAGGTGCGCACAGGGAGAAAATGGAGTGGGGCCACGGAATTGCAGGTTGCAGAAGCAAGGTTGAGGCAGAAGGCGCTGGTGGGGGCGGTAGCCAAGGGAAGAGCGGGCCTGGGATACCTCCCTAGACGCCAGATGGGCAAATCAGGGGGGAAAGAACGCCAACACCTCCTTCAAGAAGAAGTGTGAGCAAGCATAGAGGAGGTACGAATTAGCAAGGCTGTGGGACTCGGCCAGCAAGGGGCTTGGACTAGATGGGAGAACACCGTACAGAGGAAGGTCACTTGGTCAGATTTCTGGCACTCAGACATCTTCCGTATTAGATTTCTAGTCCAAGCAGTCTACGATACTCTTCCTAGTCCAGCCAACCTCCATACCTGGGGTAAAATAGACTCCCCTGCCTGCCACCTCTCTGCTGGGAGAGGGTCTCTCGAAGTTGCTGCCCTGTAGTGCTGGGTGAAGGTAGGTACCGTTGGTGCCATGACCAGGTACTCAAGGCAGTCGCTGAGATAGTCACCACAACCATCCAATCCACCCGAGGAGGAAAGGCATCGCCTTTTTCATTATGTGGGAACTGACTGTGCCCTGGGAGGAGCACTTAGAGGAGGCCCATGAGAGGAAGCTGGCCAAATACTCAGAGCTGGTGGAGCAGTGCAGAAGGGGGGTGGGGGGCATGGTGTGAACCAGTAGAAGTGGGCTGCCGGGGTTTTGTTGGGCGGTCCATGAGTAAAGCTTTGATAGGGCTTTGGATCTCAGTAGCTTCAAAGAGGCGTGCAATACACTCCATCACAGAAGCAGCAGAAAAAGGCACAAGATGGCTTTGGATAAATAGGGCAGGCCCATGGATCGGTGCTGCTGGGATGCAATCCAGGAACTGATCAATCCTGGATGGGTCACCTGGGAGAGGGGCTCTGATGTTGAAAGACCCGAAACCCCCATGATCCCAGGAACATCAGTGAAGATGCATCCCAGCGCAGCCTTCAGATGTATCTTTAAACCAACAAAATGTAGTAGTAGTAGTAGTATATTAGTAGTAGTAGCACAGTAGTAGTAGTATACTAGTGGTATAGTAATAGTAGTAGTAGTAGCACAGTAGTAGTTGGGTAGCACTTTATTTTAAACCAACAAAATGTAGTAGTAGTATAGTAGTAGTAGTATACTAGTAGTATAGTAATAGTAGTAATAGTAGTAGTAGTAGTTGGGTAACACTTTATTTTAAGGTCCACCTATAAACCATTAACTAAGTACTAATTAGCATGCTAGTTAGTGGTTAATTAGCTGTTAATTGGTAATTATAAAGCACCTATTAGTCCCTTATTCTGTGTGACAGAATACAGCTACAGCTAATTAGCAACTAACTAACATTTTTCCCTTCATAAACTCATAATTACTGCTCATTAGTAGGAACTAAGGAAGTTGTTGAACATAAATTATGATCGTAATAAGCTTTTAAGCGTATTGGAGCATTATTAAGGAATAGTACCACAAAAAGCTTAAGATGATAATTTATGTCCAACAACTTCCTTACTTCCTACTAATGAGCAGTAATTATGAGTTTATTAAGGGGAAAATATTAGTTAGTTGCTAATTAGTTGTGGAATTTGTTCACACAGAATAAGGGATTAATAATTGCTTTATAATTACTAATTATGGGCTATTTACCCACCAACTTGCATGCTAATTAGCACTTAATTAATTGTTAATAGGTGGACCTTAAAATAAAGTGTTACCAGTAGTAGTACAGTAGTAGTATTATACTAGTAGTAAAGTAGTAGTAGTAGTAGTAATAGTAGT
This sequence comes from Bostrychus sinensis, assembly GCA_020698575.1. NCBI lineage: Eukaryota > Metazoa > Chordata > Actinopteri > Gobiiformes > Eleotridae > Bostrychus > Bostrychus sinensis. Next base: position 3,838,828 of record CM036247.1, read on the forward strand.
AGTATACTAGTAGTATAGTAGTAGTACTATAGTAGTAGTATTATACTAGTGGTATAGTAGTAATAGTAAACTAGGAGTATAGTAGTAGTAGTAGTAGTAGTAGTAGTAGTACTAGTAGTAGTAATAGTAGTGGTATAGTAGTAGTAGTATAGTAGTAAAAGTAGTATAGTAGTAGTAGTAATAGTAGTAGTATAGTAGTGTTATAGTAGTAATAGTGGTATAGTAGCAGTTGTAGATAGTAGATGTAGTGTAGTAGTAGTATAGTAGTAGAGTAGTAGTAGTAGTTAAAATATCTGAGTCAGTGAGAAAAAAACAAATTTTTTTAGAAAACAGCCTTTGAAATTAATATTTCCAATAAAAATCTATAGCACGAGAGACTAGCTGTAATAAACTATACTGTATTAAAGTATAATGTAATAAACTAAACTGTAATAAACTATAATGTAATAAACCATACTGTATTAAACTAACCTGTATGAAACTAACCACCTTCTTGAGTCAGTTGGACTTTTCTTTGCTTCAGTGTTAAAGCCTTGTGTTAAATTTGCAGCAGTTTATTTCCTACATCCCCTGTGCTTCATTATCAGTAAATATGAATCATACAGTTCATTTTATGATTTTAAGGGGAAAAAATGGTGCTGTTATTTTAAAAGGTTAATCCAGAAATAAAAACAATTGGTACCACTTTACAGACTATACAGAGTTAGTTAATCATTAATAACCAGGTTATTGATCATTTACAAAGCATTACTTCATTATTCACAAACTCCACTGAGTAGGGGTGTAACAATACATTTTTAATGATATGATATGTAACGATTAGAGTTGTTTCAATCAATATTGTCTGATTCAGAATGCTACAATTCGATGATTCAACATCTTCACATCAATTTTTGCCAAAAATCATAAAAGTTTACTCTAAATCCAGCATCAGGGCAGCAGAATATAACATTCTATTTAATTAAAAACACAAAAATGACATCTAAAAACAGCTAAACTGATAGAAAATGTAAATGAATGCGCCTCTGTCCAGTAACTCTGTGGCAGATCAATCAAACTGTCAAAAACTGTAAACATCTGAGTCAGTTTAGTGTTTATTTATTCATTAAAACATAGTTAATTACATATTTATTTACACTTTATTACTGCTTGATGGTGAGGAGCTATTTTAAAGCAGTGTTTTAGTTTTTGCTGTAGTGTTTTCAAATTTGTGTGCGTGTTTTTGAATTTGTGTGGATCTTTTAAAATTTGTGTGCCTGTTTCCAAATTTGTGTGCGTTTTCAAATTTGTGTGCCTGTTTTAAAATTTGTGTTTTCAAATGTGTATGCATTTTTTTTTTATTTCTGTGCATGTTTCCAAATTTGTGGGCGTGTTTTTGAATTTGTGTGGATCTTTTAAAATTTGTGTGCCTGTTTTAAAATTTGTGTTTCCAAATGTGTGTGCATTTTTTAAAAATTTCTGTGCATGTTTCCGAATTTGTGGGCGTGTTTTTGAATTTGTGTGCGTGTTTAAAAATTTGTGCGCATGTTTTTGAATTTGTGTGCATGTTTTCAAATTTGAGTGCATTTTTCAGCTTTTGTTTGCGTGTTTTTGATTTGTTGCCGTGACTTGCCCTTCAGGGCCACCGTAGGAAGGGCATCTGGTGTAACAGTTAATGTTGTTATATTTATTTCATTGTAAAACAGCAGCGTCCTCCATTTTCCTCTCAGTAAAACATCTGCCTCTGAGTGTGCAGTGATACACATATCCATTTGGCATAGTTTTTTTACACCAGATGCCCTCCCTTACACAACCTCCTCCATTTATCCAGGCTTAGGACTGACACAGAGCAAACCTGCACTGGCTGGTGACCCCCTAGTGGCTGAATTCCCTTAAGCCTTTACATTATTTACTATTTAAAAGCATTTAGTGTCCATATAAAGCTTCACAGTTAATACAGAGCTTTTGTAGTCTTAGTTTCTGCTTTAAAGGTAAAACACTTTTTTAAAAGCTGCTGTACAAAAACAAGTGTAATATTCTGCACATACAAAGACTATAGAGCTGCACAATATATCGCATAATTATTGCAATATTAGTAAACACAATATCCGTATCAGAAGAATCTAAATATATCGCATTATCGCTGTGGATTTACACTGAAGAATCATTTTCCTACCACAGCCTGAAAAGAAAATGTGTTGTGACTAAAGAAAAATGTTTAAAAAGTCCAGTTTTAGTGGTAATTTTTTTAATTTAGTAACAATTTAGCCTTGTTTTATTCCTGGTTTAGACTGTGTTCTTATGACTTGTGAATACAGGGACTCACATTTTTGTTTTAAGTGAATTGAATTTACTTTGTGCCTATTTTAAAATATCATTATCACAATATTCAACATATTATCGAATATCGGATGTTTTTCCAATATCGTGCAGCCCAAAAAGACTACATACTTCCATTGTGTGCATTTCATCTCTACAGTCATCATGTCACAGTCGTACACAGATAAAAGAGTACTCACTTGGTTAAATCCTCTTTAGAATCCTCTCCATCCCTCGCTTTCCTCTCCGCTGTGGTTTAAAGTCCGCTCAGACAGAAATGTGATGCTCCCGGCTCTCTCTGCCTCTCTCTGCATCTCTCTGCCTCTCTCTGCCGCTCCTCGCTCCAAACGCTCTTTAAGTGTGGCACTGTGCTGCGAGCTGATTGGCCGAGGACACCCCTAAGCCCCGCCTCCCGTCTTTCTCTCTCTTCTTTAGACTCAGATTGTTGTAGTGATGTGTGCTGCCAAAACTCATTTTCACACCGTTCCAGCAACACTTTTTTCTGGCATTGGAATAAATGAATGAATGGCAGCTCATACCTGAAAAAATATTACTATTAAAAATGGCTCCTGGAGGTGGTGTCTGGCTCTAAACATCCAATGACTCACAGTAGATATCATTATTTGCGTCAATATGTAAACAAACGGTTCTTACAGCTACAGTCTTGGAGCTCATTATTAGTTATGCTGCATTCAAGTGGTCCTCGGGCCGTCGTTTTTCCGAGATGAGAAGTCATTTATCTCGGAAAGTCGGGATATTGACGTCACCACATGTAGATCGACAAAGTTATTGGTCAGTAATGTTATTAATTAGCATTTATCACAGCTAACTAGTCAGATTTAATATTATCTTTTTCACTTCTAATTGGCTGAACGTTAATAGATTTTGCAAATATTGCTTTAGCCAAAGGGCTTGGACGTTGGGTAAAAATAAATTAAGGGCAATGATTATTTGTCTGTTACTTCTATGTGAGGGAAAGCTTATAGTAAACTCATATTATTAGCAAAGAGCTCATGTATAAAACATAAATTGGTGTGCTACTGGTCTGGTCCTGGTCTGTTCCTGGTGTGGTTCTGGTGTGGTCCTGGTGTGGTCCTGGTCTGGTCCTGGTCTGGTCCTGGTGTGGTCCTGGTGTGGTCCTGGTCTGGTCCTGGTCTGGTCCTGGTCTGGTCCTGGTCTGGTCCTGGTCTGGTCCTGGTGTGGTCCTGGTCTGGTCCTGGTGTGGTCCTGGTGTGGTCCTGGTGTGGTCCTGGTGTGGTCCTGGTCTGGTCCTGGTGTGCTCCTGGTGTGGTCCTGGTCTGGTCCTGGTCTGGTCCTGGTCTGGTCCTGGTGTGGTCCTGGTGTGGTCCTGGTGTGGTCCTGGTCTGGTCCTGGTGTGGTCCTGGTCTGGTCCTGGTCTGGTCCTGGTCTGGTCCTGGTGTGCTCCTGGTCTGGTCCTGGTCTGGTCCTGGTGTGCTCCTGGTCTGGTTCTGGTCTGGTCCTGGTGTGGTCCTGGTCTGGTCCTGGTGTGGTCCTGGTGTGGTCCTGGTCTGGTCCTGGTCTGGTCCTGGTCTGGTCCTGGTGTGGTCCTGGTCTGGTCCTGGTCTGGTCCTGGTGTGGTCCTGGTGTGGTCCTGGTCTGGTCCTGGTGTGCTCCTGGTCTGGTCCTGGTCTGGTCCTGGTCTGGTCCTGGTGTGGTCCTGGTGTGGTCCTGGTTTGGTCCTGGTCTGGTCCTGGTCTGGTCCTGGTGTGCTCCTGGTCTGGTCCTGGTGTGCTCCTGGTCTGGTCCTGGTCTGGTCCTGGTGTGGTCCTGGTCTGGTCCTGGTGTAGTCCTGGTCTGGTCCTGGTCTGGTCCTGGTTTGGTCCTGGTGTGGTCCTGGTCTGGTCCTGGTCTGGTCCTGGTGTAGTCCTAGTGTAGTCCTGGTCTGGTCCTGGTCTGGTCCTGGTTTGGTCCTGGTGTGGTCCTGGTCTGGTCCTGGTCTGGTCCTGGTGTAGTCCTGGTGTGGTCCTGGTCTGGTCCTGGTGTAGTCCTGGTGTAGTCCTGGTCTGGTCCTGGTGTGGTCCTGGTCTGGTCCTGGTCTGGTCCTGGTGTAGTCCTGGTGTAGTCCTGGTCTGGTCCTGGTCTGGTCCTGGTTTGGTCCTGGTGTGGTCCTGGTCTGGTCCTGGTTTGGTCCTGGTGTGGTCCTGGTCTGGTCCTGGTCTGGTCCTGGTGTAGTCCTGGTGTGGTCCTGGTCTGGTCCTGGTGTAGTCCTGGTGTGGTCCTGGTCTGGTCCTGGTGTAGTCCTGGTCTGGTCCTGGTCTGGTCCTGGTTTGGTCCTGGTGTGGTCCTGGTCTGGTCCTGGTCTGGTCCTGGTGTAGTCCTGGTGTAGTCCTGGTCTGGTCCTGGTCTGGTCCTGGTCTGGTCCTGGTGTGGTCCTGGTCTGGTCCTGGTCTGGTCCTGGTGTAGTCCTGGTCTGGTCCTGGTCTGGTCCTGGTTTGGTCCTGGTGTGGTCCTGGTCTGGTCCTGGTCTGGTCCTGGTGTGGTCCTGGTCTGGTCCTGGTGTAGTCCTGGTCTGGTCCTGGTCTGGTCCTGGTTTGGTCCTGGTGTGGTCCTGGTGTGGTCCTGGTCTGGTCCTGGTGTGGTCCTGGTGTGGTCCTGGTGTGGTCCTGGTGTGGTCCTGGTCTGGTCCTGGTGTGGTCCTGGTGTGGTCCTGGTCTGGTCCTGGTGTGGTCCTGGTGTAGTCCTGGTGTAGTCCTGGTCTGGTCCTGGTTTGGTCCTGGTCTGGTCCTGGTGTGGTCCTGGTGTGGTCCTGGTGTGGTCCTGGTGTGGTCCTGGTGTGGTCCTGGTCTGGTCCTGGTGTGGTCCTGGTGTGGTCCTGGTGTGGTCCTGGTCTGGTCCTGGTTTGGTCCTGGTGTGGTCCTGGTGTGGTCCTGGTCTGGTCCTGGTGTGGTCCTGGTGTGGTCCTGGTGTGGTCCTGGTCTGGTCCTGGTGTGGTCCTGGTGTGGTCCTGGTCTGGTCCTGGTCTGGTCCTGGTTTGGTCCTGGTCCGTGTTTTTAATGTGAAAATGAAGAAATATTTCAAAAGTGAGGATCCACTCTGTGCTGCTCTAAACTCAACACTTGAAGAGTAAAGAGGCAGACTTTTCAGTTCTTCAGTAAATATTGCCTCACTGCCCCCTACAGGCAAGGAGTGTTACCGCTCATTCAGTCTGCTCAGTTTGTTTGAGCTCACGGAACCAGACCAATGACATCATCAACACAGGTCAACACTCATTTTCCTCAAACTATTTTTCAGTGTTATTCTTACAGGAGCCGCTGCCATCGAGTGACGTAAGTCCTCTTTGTTCAAACCCATGTTATTTATGTGTCCAGCGTAAACATGGCCAAGGCCATAGAGGCCACTGTTCACCTCCAATTATATTATTTTACATGGAAATCCAGAGAATGTGTGTCTATACAGGAGCCAGGTGTTTACTGAGACTCGAGTAAAGATGGCTACGTCAGTGTCACAATCAGGACCAGAGCACAGATGAGTCATAACACTTGGATAAGATAAGATTTGTTTGTTTTATAAAAATGATTTCCATCCAAACCAGCAGACAGACAGTTTTAAATAGATTGATCACTGGTATTTTAAAGTAAAAACTGTATTTAAACGGGAGTATTCTCTAAAGCAGTGGTGGCTGGACACGTTTGGCTCGGGGAGAGTGCGGGCTAACACTGAAATGATCAGAACGAGTCCGGTGACAGTGTATGAGCTTTGGAAAGACACAGGAGCACTTCCTGGTTTCACATTTCTATGTAGAGCCGTGAGACCGAGCGTTTTCAGCTCTGGAGAAGGGCAGCGCCTCAGTAAATTTCCAAGAGTAAATTTGACAGTATTCCGAGTGTATATGGTTCTTATCTGTATAGTGTTAAATTTATTCCCTCTTTAGTGTTCAAATTTAGGTGAAAAACACTGCTGTACAATGTTACACATGGCCTGAAGTCTTAAAGATAGAAGGACTTTATTTTAATTTAGTCACTCCCATCATGTGCAGTGGTTTGTTCAGTAAAAAAAAATACTTATTTAGTTGTCAATTAAAATGAAATCCAAACATTGTGTACAGTACATTTTAAAAGATAATTCAGCTGTACTCAGACCTCACATACTGTATATAACACTTCCACAATGGTCCTCATGACCACAGCATAAACTGAACACACATTTAAAATAAAACAAACATTTTGAATCTAAAACAATTCTTTTTTTTCTTTTTTTTTTTTACATTTTTACTATTCCTAAAAAATACTGCATCCCCAGTTTCCATCACGTTGATGTCACTCATGGATCTTTTAACTCTATATAGATAAGGACCATATACACGCAGAATAGAGTAAATTTACTTATTTTACTGCATGGTTACACAAACAAAATACTACTCCAGGTCTGTTTTTGAGGAGGAGACGACATTATAACATGGTTAAAATAGAAGAACAGTTCATTTAGCAGAATACTAAAATAATCATTCTTATCTGACCTTTTTCTCCCTTAGTTGTTTAGTTTTAATTTAATTTTATCACCTTTCTCCAAGAATCCTAACGTACTCCCTGCTTTTTATCTTAATGATATATCCCAAGCCACAGACAACTTAATAATCAGTAAAATTATAAAACAGTAAAAGTAGTGAGGCTTATTTGTATGTTCCCCATTTTCCTTTATTAAATCTCCAATAATAAATCTTGCAGTTATGAGATTTTTTTGTCATACATTGTACTGCTCTTCTAATATGTTTTTATGAAAGGGCCTTTGTCTGGGAAGGTCACCTCAGGCTCCGACCTTAACCAGAGATGTGTAGTAATCTGTAACTTTTTCAATACTTCTAAGTGTATCACAAGTTCACGATGTACTTTTTACTGCTGGAGAAACAGTATATTTTAAGTTAAATTCACCTCTGCCCCTAACTAGAAGAAAATGTATCTGCTTCTCCAAAGTGAATATTGGAGCAGTGACTTCCACATAAAAGCGTCCTCCTCTTGTGTCCTGTCTTTGTGTATTTCTATTTTAAAACAGGTCTAATGTTTATTAATAGAGCCGCAGTCTCTCAGAGCTGCGGTGAGCCTCTGATCTTCACATCTTCTCTCGTCTTCAAACAGGTCCGAGGCCCTTTAATCTCACTCTGACTCTCTGACGATACAGGTGGGACAGTGGACAGGCGAGGTAACAACCTCTCACACAGAACCAGAGCTGGGTCTGATGCTGAACAGACTTCACACAAGGAGGACAGGATTTGGATCTGACTGCAACATTTCTGACCGTAACATTTCTGACAATAACATTTTTGACCGTAACATTGCTGACGTTAACATTTCTGACGTTAACATTTCTGAAGCTAACATTTCTCACCGTAACATTTCTGACTAAGATTTATGATGGTAACATTTCTGAAGGTAACATTTCTGACAGTAACATTTCTGACATTAACATTTCTGATGTTAACATTTCTGACGTTAACATTTCTGAAGGTAACATTTTCTGACGTTATTATTTCTGACCATAATATTTCTGACTGTAACATTTCTGATGTTAACATTTCTGACCATAATATTTCTAAAGGTAACATTTCTGACGGTAAAATTTCTGATGTAAACATTTCTGACTGTAACATTTCTGATGTTAACATTTCTAACGGTAACATTTCTGACCATAACATTTCTGACGTTAACATTTTTTACCATAACATTTCTGACATTAACATTTCTGAAGGTAACATTTCTGATGGTAACATTTCTGAAGGAAACATTTCTGACGGTAACATTTTTGACCGTAACATATCTGAAGGTAACATTTCTGACCGTAACATTTCTGAAGGTAACATTTCTGACCGTAACATTTCTGACATTAACATTTCTGATGTTAACATTTCTGAAGGTAACATTTCTGAAGGTAACATTTCTGATGTTAACATTTCTGACCATAACATTTCTGACTGTAACATTTCTGACTGTAACATTTCTGACGTTAACATTTCTGAAGGTAACATTTCTGACCGTAACATTTCTGACGTTAACATTTCTGACCGTAACATTTCTCACCGTAACATTTCTGACTAAGATTTCTGATGGTAACATTTCTGAAGGTAACATTTCTGACAGTAACATTTCTGACATTAACATTTCTGACGTTAACATTTCTGACCGTAACATTTCTGACGTTAACATTTCTGAAGGTAACATTTCTGAAGGTAATATTTCTGACAGTAACATTTCTGATGAGAACATTTCTGACCATAACATTTCTGATGAGAACATTTCTGACCATAACATTTCTGGCCGTAAAATTTCAGACGTTAACATTTCTGACCGTAACATTTCTGAAGGTAACATTTCTGACCGTAACATTTCTGATGTTAACATTTCTGAAGGTAACATTTCTGACTGTAACATTTCCGATGGTAACATTTCTGATGTTAACATTTCTGACCGTAACATTTCTGAAGGTAACATTTCTGATGGGAACATTTCTGACCATAACATTTCTGACGTTAACATTTCTGACCGTAAAATTTCTGAAAGTAACATTTCTGACTGTAACATTTCAGACGTTAACATTTCTGACCGTAACATTTCTGAAGGTAACATTTCTGATGGGAACATTTCTGACCATAACATTTCTGACGTTAACATTTCTGACCGTAAAATTTCTGAAAGTAACATTTCTGACCGTAACATTTCAGACGTTAACATTTCTGACAGTAACATTTCTGACCGTAACATTTTTGATGTTAACATTTCTGACAGTAACATTTCTGACCATAACATTTCTGATGTTAACATTTCTGACCGTAACATTTCTGAAGGTAACATTTCTGAAGGTAACATTTCTGACCGTAACATTTCTGACCATAACATTTCTGGCCGTAAAATTTCAGACGTTAACATTTCTGAAGGTAACATTTCTGACCATAACATTTCTGACCATAACATTTCTGGCCGTAAAATTTCAGACGTTAACATTTCTGACCGTAACATTTCTGAAGGTAACATTTCTGACCATAACATTTCTGGCCGTAAAATTTCAGACGTTAACATTTCTGACCGTAACATTTCTGAAGGTAACATTTCTGACCGTAACATTTCTGATGTTAACATTTCTGAAGGTAACATTTCTGACTGTAACATTTCCGATGGTAACATTTCTGATGTTAACATTTCTGACCGTAACATTTCTGAAGGTAACATTTCTGATGGGAACATTTCTGACCATAACATTTCTGACGTTAACATTTCTGACCGTAAAATTTCTGAAAGTAACATTTCTGACCGTAACATTTCAGACGTTAACGTTTCTGACAGTAACATTTCTGACCGTAACATTTTTGATGTTAACATTTCTGACAGTAACATTTCTGACCATAACATTTCTGATGTTAACATTTCTGACCGTAACATTTCTGAAGGTAACATTTCTGAAGGTAACGTTTCTGACCGTAACATTTCTGACGGGTTGAGATGAGGTGGCAGACGTCCGAGGCAGATGAACAGGTGGCAGAAGGGCTCTTGAGCCAAGCAGCCAAGTGTTTGGACATAACCCTGACCCTACCTGCTCTGAACCAGGCTAAACTTCCTACAGATGTGATTAGGTTTGTTTTATGATGAGACTGTTTGAAGATAAAATAAGCCAGGCTTTTTCTGTTTGTCTGTGTAGAGATGTTCCAGAAAAGTCGCTCAGAAAAGCGAAGCTCAGGGCCTGACTTCTAGTTAGACTTACTGTAAATGTAGAAGACCCACTCTGGACCAGGATCATACAGACCTAAACCTGCTCTGGACCAGGATCATGCAGACCTAAACCTGCTCTGGACCAGGATCATGCAGACCTAAACCTGCTCTGGACCAGGATCATGCAGACCTTAAACCTGCTCTGGACCAGGATCATGCAGACCTAAACCTGCTCTGGACCAGGATCATGCAGACCTAAACCTACTCTGGACCAGGATCATGCAGACCTAAACCCGCTCTGGACCAGGATCATGCAGACCTAAACCTGCTCTGGACCAGGATCATGCAGACCTAAACCTACTCTGGACCAGGTTCATGCAGACCTTAAACCTGCTCTGGACCAGGTTCATGCAGACCTAAACCCGCTCTGGACCAGGATCATACAGACCTAAACCTGCTCTGGACCAGGTTCATGCAGACCTTAAACCTGCTCTGGACCAGGTTCATGCAGACCTAAACCTGCTCTGGACCAGGATCATGCAGACCTAAACCTGCTCTGGACCAGGATCATGCAGACCTTAAACCTGCTCTGGACCAGGTTCATGCAGACCTTAAACCTGCTCTGGACCAGGTTCATGCAGACCTAAACCTGCTCTGGACCAGGATCATGCAGACCTAAACCTGCTCTGGACCAGGATCATGCAGACCTAAACCCGCTCTGGACCAGGATCATGCAGACCTAAACCTGCTCTGGACCAGGATCATGCAGACCTAAACCTACTCTGGACCAGGTTCATGCAGACCTTAAACCTGCTCTGGACCAGGTTCATGCAGACCTAAACCTGCTCTGGACCAGGATCATGCAGACCTAAACCTGCTCTGGACCAGGTTCATGCAGACCTTAAACCTGCTCTGGACCAGGTTCATGCAGACCTAAACCTGCTCTGGACCAGGATCATGCAGACCTAAACCTGCTCTGGACCAGGTTCATGCAGACCTAAACCCGCTCTGGACCAGGATCATGCAGACCTAAACCTGCTCTGGACCAGGATCATGCAGACCTAAACCTGCTCTGGACCAGGTTCATGCAGACCTAAACCTGCTCTGGACCAGGTTCATGCAGACCTTAAACCTGCTCTGGACCAGGTTCATGCAGACCTAAACCTGCTCTGGACCAGGATCATGCAGACCTAAACCTACTCTGGACCAGGATCATGCAGACCTAAACCTACTCTGGACCAGGTTCATGTAGACCTAAACCTGCTCTGGACCAGGATCATGCAGACCTAAACCTGCTCTGGACCAGGATCATGCAGATCTAAACCCGCTCTGGACCAGGATCATGCAGACCTAAACCTGCTCTGGACCAGGATCATGCAGACCTAAACCTGCTCTGGACCAGGATCATGCAGACCTTAAACCTACTCTGGACCAGGATCATGTAGACCTTAAACCTGCTCTGGACCAGGATCATGTAGACCTTAAACCTGCTCTGGACCAGGATCATGCAGACCTAAACCTGCTCTGGACCAGGATCATGCAGACCTAAACCTGCTCTGGACCAGGATCATGTAGACCTTAAACCTGCTCTGGACCAGGATCATGCAGACCTAAACCTGCTCTGGACCAGGATCATGCAGACCTAAACCTGCTCTGGACCAGGATCATGCAGACCTAAACCTGCTCTGGACCAGGATCATGCAGACCTTAAACCTACTCTGGACCAGGATCATGCAGACCTAAACCTGCTCTGGACCAGGATCATGCAGACCTTAAACCTGCTCTGGACCAGGATCATGCAGACCTTAAACCTGCTCTGGACCAGGATCATGCAGACCTTAAACCTGCTCTGGACCAGGATCATGCAGACCTAAACCTACTCTGGACCAGGATCATGTAGACCTTAAACCTGCTCTGGACCAGGATCATGCAGACCTTAAACCTGCTCTGGACCAGGATCATGCAGACCTTAAACCTGCTCTGGACCAGGATCATGCAGACCTAAACCTGCTCTGGACCAGGATCATGCAGACCTTAAACCTGCTCTGGACCAGGATCATGCAGACCTTAAACCTGCTCTGGACCAGGATCAGGCAGACCTTAAACCTACTCTGGACCAGGATCATGTAGACCTAAACCTGCTCTGGACCAGGATCATGTAGACCTAAACCTGCTCTGGACCAGGATCATGCAGACCTAAACCTGCTCTGGACCAGGATCATGTAGACCTAAACCTACTCTGGACCAGGATCATGCAGACCTAAACCTACTCTGGACCAGGATCATGCAGACCTAAACCTGCTCTGGACCAGGATCATGCAGACCTTAAACCTGCTCTGGACCAGGATCATGCAGACCTTAAACCTGCTCTGGACCAGGATCATGCAGACCTTAAACCTGCTCTGGACCAGGATCATGCAGACCTTAAACCTGCTCTGGACCAGGATCATGCAGACCTTAAACCTGCTCTGGACCAGGATCATGCAGACCTTAAACCTGCTCTGGACCAGGATCATGCAGACCTAAACCTACTCTGGACCAGGATCATGCAGACCTAAACCTGCTCTGGACAAGGATCATGCAGACCTTAAACCTGCTCTGGACCAGGTTCATACAGACCTTAAACCTACTCTGGACCAGGATCATGCAGACCTTAAACCTACTCTGGACCAGGTTCATACAGACCTTAAACCTACTCTGGACCAGGATCATGCAGACCTAAACCTACTCTGGACCAGGTTCATACAGACCTTAAACCTACTCTGGACCAGGATCATGCAGACCTTAAACCTACTCTGGACCAGGATCATGCAGACCTAAACCTACTCTGGACCAGGATCATGCAGACCTAAACCTGCTCTGGACCAGGATCATGCAGACCTTAAACCCGCTCTGGACCAGGATCATGCAGACCTTAAACCTACTCTGGACCAGGTTCATGCAGACCTTAAACCTGCTCTGGACCAGGATCATGCAGACCTTAAACCTACTCTGGACCAGGATCATGCAGACCTAAACCTGCTCTGGACCAGGATCATGCAGACCTTAAACCTACTCTGGACCAGGTTCATGCAGACCTTAAACCTACTCTGGACCAGGATCATGCAGACCTAAACCCGCTCTGGACCAGGATCATGTAGACCTAAACCTGCTCTGGACCAGGATCATGCAGACCTTAAACCTGCTCTGGACCAGGATCATGTAGACCTAAACCTACTCTGGACCAGGATCATGCAGACCTAAACCTACTCTGGACCAGGATCATGCAGACCTAAACCCGCTCTGGACCAGGATCATGTAGACCTTAAACCTGCTCTGGACCAGGATCATGCAGACCTAAACCTGCTCTGGACCAGGATCATGCAGACCTAAACCTGCTCTGGACCAGGATCATGCAGACCTTAAACCTGCTCTGGACCAGGATCATGCAGACCTTAAACCTGCTCTGGACCAGGATCATGCAGACCTAAACCTGCTCTGGACAAGGATCATGCAGACCTTAAACCTACTCTGGACCAGGATCATGCAGACCTTAAACCTGCTCTGGACCAGGATCATGCAGACCTTAAACCTGCTCTGGACCAGGATCATACAGACCTAAACCTGCTCTGGACCAGGATCATGCAGACCTTAAACCTGCTCTGGACCAGGATCATGTAGACCTAAACCTACTCTGGACCAGGATCATGCAGACCTAAACCTACTCTGGACCAGGATCATGCAGACCTAAACCCGCTCTGGACCAGGATCATGTAGACCTTAAACCTGCTCTGGACCAGGATCATGCAGACCTAAACCTGCTCTGGACCAGGATCATGCAGACCTAAACCTGCTCTGGACCAGGATCATGCAGACCTTAAACCTGCTCTGGACCAGGATCATGCAGACCTTAAACCTGCTCTGGACCAGGATCATGCAGACCTAAACCTGCTCTGGACAAGGATCATGCAGACCTTAAACCTACTCTGGACCAGGATCATGCAGACCTTAAACCTGCTCTGGACCAGGATCATGCAGACCTTAAACCTGCTCTGGACCAGGATCATACAGACCTAAACCTGCTCTGGACCAGGATCATGCAGACCTTAAACCTGCTCTGGACCAGGATCATGCAGACCTAAACCTGCTCTGGACCAGGATCATGCAGACCTAAACCTGCTCTGGACCAGGTTCATGCAGACCTTAAACCTGCTCTGGACCAGGATCATGCAGACCTAAACCTGCTCTGGACCAGGTTCATACAGACCTTAAACCTGCTCTGGACCAGGATCATGCAGACCTTAAACCTGCTCTGGACCAGGATCATACAGACCTAAACCTACTCTGGACCAGGATCATGCAGACCTAAACCTGCTCTGGACAAGGATCATGCAGACCTTAAACCTACTCTGGACCAGGATCATGCAGACCTTAAACCTACTCTGGACCAGGATCATGCAGACCTAAACCTACTCTGGACCAGGATCATGCAGACCTAAACCTGCTCTGGACCAGGATCATGCAGACCTTAAACCCGCTCTGGACCAGGATCATGCAGACCTAAACCTACTCTGGACCAGGATCATGCAGACCTTAAACCCGCTCTGGACCAGGATCATGCAGACCTAAACCTGCTCTGGACCAGGATCATGCAGACCTTAAACCTACTCTGGACCAGGTTCATGCAGACCTTAAACCTACTCTGGACCAGGATCATGCAGACCTAAACCTGCTCTGGACCAGGATCATGTAGACCTAAACCTACTCTGGACCAGGATCATGCAGACCTAAACCTACTCTGGACCAGGATCATGCAGACCTAAACCCGCTCTGGACCAGGATCATGTAGACCTTAAACCTGCTCTGGACCAGGATCATGCAGACCTAAACCTGCTCTGGACCAGGATCATGCAGACCTAAACCTGCTCTGGACCAGGATCATCTGCAGCATAAGCTTCCACAGTGACTGAGGATGAACCTGTTTTATGGAACAAAAGTGACAACAAAATGACAAACTTATCCTAGCTTATGGAGTCAGTGTTAAGGTGGTGCTAGTTTTATGGAGTAAATGAAATACCCCTTCCTTTCTGTGTAAAGTGCTTTGCGTGACTTGTGTCATAGGTAAAGCGTTATTTAAATACCATTCCCTTTCCCCTGGAACAGCCCTTTACACACACAACAATACAATGACATTAAACCTGTACAGACAGCGTCAATGATCAGCAACACAAACACAGACAGCTGGGACAGGGTTAGTGCACAACACTGGGCCCAGTCCAATCAGGAGAAATTTTTCCCATTCTTTTTTTAAGCTTTAAAGATGTCAGTATTATCTGTAGAGACAGTTTATGCAACTCCCACAGAGACAAATAAATTAATGATTATATTCATTGGAATAGAAGATATAAGAAGATATAAGAAAATAAAAACTTTTTCTACATTTCTGCCCTATTATGTATTTCTTTTTTTAAACACAAACCAAACCAGACCAATTAAGTCTGAGTGGACAAGGCCCAGAGTTTGCAGTGCTGTGCTTGTTTCACACAGAGCAACTGTAAGTAATTACTGATCCTTTCTTTACCAATGCGGTTATGGCTTCCCTTCCAGTTTAGGAAAACTGTGCATTAGGAAAGGAAGACTGGTCTGATTAACTTTTGAGAATTTCACATTAAGTATCTGCTGTGTTTGTGTTTTAAAATCTGTTGATGTCAAAAACTGACAAATGCAGCAGGAGCCAGTATCACTCTGTGGGTCAGACACCTTTTTTTAGAGATATATCCAAACAGAAAATCCACAAATACTGAATTACTGTATTAACTTTATGTCAGAAGCCCCTTTTAGGAGCCCAGGGTCAACACTTTTGTCACTTTACCAGCAAATTCTAACCCAAGTAACACCAACTCAGAACATCAGCGTCACTACCTGGGCCAGTCAGACTCTCCTACTTTCTTTTCTAAAGCAGGACGGTCTGGTTCCTCACTCACAGAGAACCGTTTCTCTCCGGTCGATTTGGAGCTGGCCTATCACAGAAGTTTATCTGCAGCACGTCTTACAAATACAGAAGCAGAGTGAATTTAATAACTTCTCTGAGCTGATTAACGGTGTTTAGTTCTTTCCTTCATCACCTGTTGGTTCTGCTGAAGTCCTCGTTGTTGTTCAGTCCTCTGTGGGATTTTTGTTTTTGTCCTGTTTCCATTTTAACAACAGTAAAGTCCCTCTGACGTCCCACGTAACCACCACATTCAAACAAACCCACTTTTTCCACAAGTCTTTGTACAACTGGCTTCTGGTGCTGTCCCTGTTCACAAATAAGGATCAAAAGACACAGGATTCTGGTGCTTTATGGCAAAACTGGCAACAATCAGCCATGTTTGTTTGGGTCACTTTGTTTCTCTGACTGGTTACTCCGCCTGTGATTGTTCCACTCGTAGAAATGAAACTGAAGCGGAACAGACTGCTCTCTGAACTGCTTTCTGTTTTATTCAGTCCGACGATTCACACGGAGGACGGCTCGAGCGCCTCACTGGTACGACTCACCGCGCAGCTCCACAACAATCTACAAAGCTACAGCCAGAGAAACGCAGGAAACTGGCCCCAGACAAACTTCTGCTGCACTTTCAAAATAAAGGCTCGCTAAAACAGCAGTAATGTCAACATTGGACATCGAGAAATTAAATCTTGAGGGGGAGAGATGTAAAAAATAAGGAGAATGCAAGGGGTGTTGCTAGACATGAAAATGAAAATACAGTATGTGGTTCACAATGTACTGCTCTTTTTCTTTCTGGTTTAGCCCCTACACTCCAGTAAATATGTGGAAAAGTAAAGAAGGTTCTGAAATGTTAAATGGTAATTTCATCTTCAACTGCAATGACCTCCTGTCCCTGCTTTGGTTGTCCTGCACAGCCATTTAGTCCTCAGTCTCTCTGTCCCTCTGTCCCTCTGTCCCTCTGTCCCTCTGTCTCTCTGTCCCACTGTCCCACTGTCCCTCTGTCCCTCTGTCTCTCTGTCCCACTGTCCCTCTGTCCCTCTGTCTCTCTGTCCCTCTGTCCCTCTGTCTCTCTGTCCCTCTGTCTCTCTGTCCCTCTGTCCCTCTGTCTCTCTGTCCCTCTGTCTCTCTGTCCCTCTGTCCCTCTGTCTCTCTGTCTCTCTGTCCCTCTGTCTCTCTGTCTCTCTGTCTCTCTGTCTCTCTGTCCCTCTGTCCCTCTGTCTCTCTGTCCCTCTGTCCCTCTGTCCCTCTGTCTCTCTGTCCCTCTGTCTCTCTGTCCCTCTGTCTCTCTGTCCCACTGTCCCTCTGTCCCTCTGTCTCTCTGTCCCTCTGTCTCTCTGTCTCTCTGTCCCTCTGTCCCTCTGTCCCTCTGTCTCTCTGTCCCTCTGTCTCTCTGTCCCTCTGTCTCTCTGTCCCACTGTCTCTCTGTCCCTCTGTCTCTCTGTCCCTCTGTCTCTCTGTCCCTCTGTCCCTCTGTCTCTCTGTCTCTCTGTCCCTCTGTCCCTCTGTCTCTCTGTCCCTCTGTCTCTCTGTCCCTCTGTCTCTCTGTCCCTCCGTCTCTCGGTCCATCTGTCCCTCTGTCCCACTGTCCCTCTGTCCCTCTGTCTCTCTGTCCCTCTGTCTCTCTGTCCCACTGTCCCAAACCAGCAAGTTTTTTTTTTTGACCGGAAAGGACACGGGCTTCTCCCAAAAAAAAATAAGACGATGTACAAGAGGTATCATTGTGAAAAAATCATTTCTCAGCTTTTTTTTTTTTTTTTTTTTACATTTGAACAAAAAGTGGCATGTTGGTTGAATGAAAGTAACTTTAAGTCAGAATTTGCCAGGGGCATGAATAATTTTGGGCTTCACTGTATTTATTCACTATAAGAATATAAAAATGACCTCAGAGCATATTCAGTACAATCATTAAAATGCCTAGAGTAGGCTAAATTCAATTCACTGATGGGCAGTATTTCTTACAAACAGGTTTATGGCAGTCTGGAGACTGTGCTAGAGTTAGCCAAAAATAAATAAATAAATGTGAATATAAAATATAATAAAACACAACAAACCAAACCAAAAAGGGTGGCCTTTGCATGCTTTACATGCAGCCAAAATAACAGTAACTCAACTACACACAATGCCCCAACAACAAACCAAACACTACTACCGTATTTTCCAGACTATAAGTCGCACTTTTTTCATAGTCTAGGGGTGTGACGTATACTCAGGTGTGACTTATATATTAAAATATTTCAGGTGTTGGTTAGAGGGCGCTCTAGGCTTGTGTACCAGCATCTGCTGCACCTGTACCACTGACAATTTAAAATGTAAACATTACCACTAACAACTTAGGCTATAAAGACAACTGAGAAAGAGCGGAATAATTGGAAATGGAACTGATGCTGAGTCTGACGACAGCCACGCAGAGGAGGAAGCGGCGCTTCGTCTACCTCCGGAGTTGGCGGAGTTGTTCAGAAGCGACACCGAGGATGAAGAATTTAAAGGATTTAGTGATTAGGAGTGAGATGGTGAGTTTGGTGAACTTGTTATATTATGTTCTTTATGCTATAGTTATGTGAATAACTGTTAATATATTACGTTAACATACGAGACACCTATTCAGTTCGTTGTTTATGCTTCATGTAGCTGAATAACCATCAATGTGTTACGTTAGCAAACCGCACACCTATTCAGCTGTTGTTCTCTATTCTATTATTACTATAACTTGCCTTTCAACATGAAATGTCTGTTCTTGGTGTCGGATTTTGTGAAATAAATTTCCCCAAAAAAATGCAACTTATAGTCCAGTGCGACTTATATATGTTTTTTTCTTCTTCATTATGCAATTTTTTGCTAGTGCAGCTTATACTCCGGAGCCACTTATAGTCCGGAAAATACAATAGATAGAACTGAATATAAACCAGGAAAAAAACAGTGGCCAGCTCTTCAGCCACATGAAGGAAGTACTTTTATAAGGGTAAACAGATTTCAAACAATACTGGAGGCCTGCAGGTGACTCTTCACTAAAATCTTTAACTGTAATCCAAAAGTGTCTGACCTCTGTGAACTGAATCAGGTTCAGTTTATGGACCTCTGCTCCGTCACAGCTTTGACACTCACAGGTTTGTGTGGAGACAGAGACATTTTTCAGAGCAGTGTGCTGATTAAACACTTGTTTGTTAAAATTAAGAGCCACATATTTGGAGCTCTGAGTGAAGAGGGCCTGACCTGCGGAGGAAGATTCCAGCACACGCCGGAAACAGACGAACCAAAAGAGCTTGACCTGTTTTAATTATTCACTGGGAAATAAAAAACACCGACAGCACAGGTTTAGGAAGAGAAATAAAACAAAAAAAGGGAACATTTGAAAAAGCTTTTAATGCATTTGTGCAGATAAAGATGTAAATATGTAAGTAATGGTTTAGTCCTGGTTTAGTCCTGGTTTAGCCCTTGTTTAGTCCTGGTTTAGCACTGGTTTAGTCCTGGTTTAGTCCTGGTTTAGTCCTGGTTTAGCCCTGGTTTAGTCCTGGTTTAGTCCTGGTTTAGCCCTGGTTTAGTCCTGGTTTAGTCCTGGTTTAGCCCTGGTTTAGTCCTGGTTTAGCCCTGGTTTAGTCCTGGTTTAGCACTGGTTTAGTCCTGGTTTAGCCCTGGCCTAGCCCTTGTTTAGTCCTGGTTTAGCCCTGGTTTAGTCCTGGTTTAGCCCTGGTTTAGTCCTGGTTTAGCACTGGTTTAGTCCTGGTTTAGCCCTGGCCTAGCCCTTGTTTAGTCCTGGTTTAGCCCTTGTTTAGTCCTGGTTTAGCCCTGGTTTAGTCCTGGTTTAGCCCTGGCCTAGCCCTTGTTTAGTCCTGGTTTAGCACTGGTTTAGTCCTGGTTTAGTCCTAGTTTAGCCCTGGTTTACTCCTGGTTTAGCCCTTGTTTAGTCCTGGTTTACTCCTGGTTTAGTCTTGTCTTAAATAAACCTGTAGTAGAACCTTGTTAAAGCATTGTACTCCTTTATAAACAGCATTTTCAGTCTATTTCAGTCCATTTTATTTGTCAGATTCTTCTCTCAGCGTCGCTTCATTCACTCTCACTTCTGTTAAACCAGCAGCCATTCAGCTTTTCTATTGAGTAACACTCTTCTGCAGGGAAATGGTTCAATCTGCAGTTACCACGCAGCTCAGGCTAAAAAAAAAAAACTCTCTCCATTTTCTCTTCCAGAAAAAAAAACAAAAAACAAAAAACAAAAAAAACAAAAAACACTTTCCACTAAAACAGCACAGGTCATATCGGCACACTCTAAAGGTGTTAAAGTGGTACAACCTGTCTCACATCGTGTTTTTGTTTCAATTTAGTCTCCTGTTGGGTCTGGTTCAACAGATTTACTTTCCCAGGACTAAACCAAGACCAAATTAAGGACTAAACCAGGTCTTGGTGAACTGGAGTGAACTCTAAATGTCCCATTGTGAGTGAATGTGAGAGTGAATGGTTGTCAGCCCTGAGACTAACTGGTTTTTGTCCTTGGTGTACCCCGCCTCAGGCCCAAAGTGGCTGGGATAAACTCCAGCAATAATGGGAAAAAGAAAAGAAAATACATTTGATACACTGCTCCTGTTTTAGCGAAAGTGAAAGTCAGAAGAGCCAGGGAACATCTGGGTATTTTCACCTCCACTGGCACTGATAAACACTCTGAGGTGGAAGAAGTTCTCCACATAAAATACTCAAATAAAAGTACCATTTATTCATTGATCCATCCATCTTCTACCCCTTCTCCAGGTCACAGTGCAGCAGTCTAAGCTGGGACGCCCAGACTTTCCTCTCCCCAGACACGTCCTCCAGTTCTATTGAGGGAATCCCAAGGCGTTCCCAGTTCCAGCTGAGAGACATAGTCCCTCCAGTGTGTCCTAGGTCTTCCCTGTCCAGGAGGCATCCAAAGCAGATGCCTAACTAAAGCCAAAGGGACTAAAAATGCAAAGATTAATTTGAGTAAGATGTAACAAGATTCACCGTTAGGTTTTGTTGGTTTAGACGGAGTTTTCGCCGATGTTCTAGAGCGTTTTAGGACAACCAGGAAGCAGGGCCAGGAAGTGACAGGATATTTATCACACGCTGACAAAAGGAAGTGGCTCCCCCTCACTGCTTTAGGTCATGTTGGTTACAGGGGCCTGGCTCCTCTCGATGTGGAGGAGCAGCGGCTCTACTCCGAGCTCCTCTTCAGTGACCGAGCTCCTCATCCTATCTCTAAAGCCTGGGACACACCAACCCCACGCCCGACCGCTGTCAGCAGAGGCAGGGCTCGTCTCCTCACGTCTTCTCTGTCGGCACTGAAAGTCGCTGCAGACACCGGAGCGATTCAGACCCACGACCGAGCAGCGCGCATGTGCAAAACATAATAACTATTTACAACAGCAGGCGGCACTAGTCACTAAACTCCGCGTATATTTAAACTCTAGTAAATAAAACTCCGCAACACACATGTTTAACTCAAGTATTTATCAGTCAATAATAATTATACGCACTAGATTAAACTGATCACAGTCAGGAATAAAAGGGACTGGATTATTGCAGCTGTTTCCCTCAGAGGAGGATTATATTTTTATCTGCACCAGGCTAAAGCTAAGGTAAGCTAACTGCAGCACATTAGCATCACAGATGTGGGAAACAATGAAGTAGATGTAGAACAGAAAGTTTCTTATATTTTGATGTTAAACTCGAGCTGTTTGACAAAGCCAATCAGAGCTCCTTAAGCACAACGGCCTGACGCTGATTCAACAGTGTAATCAGCCAGAACTACGTCCAGTTGTGTCTCACTACGTCCGATGGTGCGGAACTCACCAAACAGACTCATGTCACCGACCGCGTCAAACCATCCAACCACACCCAACGGCCGATGATCGCCCCGGTGTGTCCCGGCCTTAAAGGAGCGCCCAGCCACCCTGCGGAGGAAACTCTTCCCAGCCGCTTCACACTCGTCTGCAAACCGCCCCAGTGCTGCTGAAGTTCCAACATCAGCGGGACAACATCATCAGCAAAGAACAGAGATGAAATCCTGTTGCCCCCAAACCAGAGTCCCACAACCGGGACGAACACTGCACTGTTCCTCCTGAATCTGAGTTTCGGCTCTCGTAAAAGCACTGCTACCGTAAAAATATAATCCTTCTCAATTACAAGTACAAGCACCCAGTAAAAATGTTAAAGGGGTAGAGGTAAATTAGCACAAGATAAGTTTTTTTTTAAGTACTGCTACTGTAACTTGTACTGCTTCTACTACTACTATTACTGCAGCTATGACTAATTTATTTTAATACTATACATCTTTTGTTACTGTTCGGTTTCTGTTAGTAATGAATAAATTTAACAACAAAGGCTGATTTCTTTTCCTTGTCTACACGACTCACCTGTCTGCCACTGTCAACCAATCACAGCCTGCCTCCAGCCCCAACTTCACCGCAGCAGCAGAAACATCAGCCTCCTCAGCCTCTCCATCTCGTCCTCCAAAAAGTACTTTCACTGTTCTAGAGATTCTAGTAATGCACACTCTGTAGTAGAAATGTACTCAGAACACACAGTATTCTTCCCTGGAGTGAAAGTACAGTAAATATTTGTGTATTAGCAGCTGGTGTGGAGCTGGGGTGACATTTATTTAAGTGCTTCTGTGCCTCAGAGACTCATTTATCACTCTGCAGTGGTAGATGAGCTTCTGTCCTGAAATGTCGACTCCAGTTTAATTATAAAAGAGCTTTTAATTAATGTCTTTAATTCTCCTCCAGCTGCTGCAGAAGCTTCAGGGAATAAGCTCAGGTTGCTTTATGAAGGTATTTAATTTGGAGATAAATGTAGATTTTACTAAAAAGTGGTGCAGAGTAACACGACTTATTATGAATTATAAATTTGCTTAATTTACAGAAAAATATTGTTTCTGATAGTCTTTGAACCTCACATGAATCTTTAATTTTGGCAGTTTAAACAGAGTCATAATTCAGTGTATGTAAAGTTTTGGACAGAAGTCAGAAATCCTGCAGTTTAATCGTTATTCTGTAGAAAATTAAATTAATTTAACGGCAACTTCAATGCAAATAAAAAAGCAAATAAAATGACCACCAGACTACTAGGGTTATTGTGAGAGCAAGTAACTGTCCCTATCTCACAATGGTAAAGAAAAAGAGCACAGACCTGGACTTAAACCAGACTCTTTTAGTTCAGGGGTAAATGCTTTAAAGGCCTTATATCTCACAGTGGAAAATAATTCACTAAAACTTATCAGAATAATGTTTATTTGCAGTGTAAGTGAAAAGGTCTCACAAATTAGCTTTGCTCACTTGGTGCAAACTCAAAAACGTAAAATATAGAAATAAATGTGCAGAGTAATATTAGATAGAATAAGCTATAGATGCACTAATCTAAATTTACAGAATATACACATTTGAACTGAACAATGTGTTTACATATTCAGCTTTTTTGTCTTTTTGAAACAGTGTTGGACTCCTTTGCATTAGTATTTCAGGTTTTATAATTTAAAATCATGTATCTGTGGAAAACCTCTTTAGAGACAGAGCATAAAATGGCACAAAATTAGCACAGCTGTTAGCGACGTGATGCTAACAGATAGATTTCTGAGCTGACTGCTTCGTAATGACGAAGGTTTAAGGCTGAAATGATCAGAACGAGTCCGGTGACGGTGCCTGGGCTTTAGAAACACACAGGAGCACTTCCTGGTTTCACGTTTCTATGTAGAGCTGTGAGACCTGAGCATTTTCAGCTCTGGAGAAGGACAGCGCCTCAGCATACAGGATTACTCAGACGTGTGAATGAAACAATGCACTAAAGCTGCTTAAAAACCTCCCTGGATCTAGGCAGAGTTTCAGAGCCACACCAAAAAACTATTTATTTCTTACAAACTCTGAAGTAAATGCGTGTGAGAGGAGAGTTTTAATTAAAATGTCTGCACAAGGTCACAGTTCAGAGACAAGGCTTCTGTGCGCTGCTGACAGAGAAACAAACAGTTTGACCTTCAGCTCTGTTTTAACTTTGTTCAAGTTTTTTGACACAGAACTGAACTAAGATTAAACCAGGACTAAACCAGGGCTAAACCAGGTACTAAAACCCAGGGCTTAACCAGGGCTAAACCAGGTCAAAACCAGGGCTGAACCAGGACTAGACCAGGAATAAACAAGGACTGAACCAGGACTAAACCGGGGCAAAACCAGGACTAAACAAGGATTAAACCAGGGCTAAACCAGGTCAAAACCAGGGCTAAACCAGGACTAGACCAGGAATAAACAAGGACTGAACCAGGACTAAACCGGGGCAAAACCAGGACTAAACAAGGACTAAACTAGGGCTAAACCAGGGCTAAACCAGGACTAAACAAGGACTAAACCAGGACTAAGCCAGAATCAAACCAGGATCAAACCAGGACTAAGCCAGGATCAAACCAGGACATAAAATATGAATTAACATTAAACAAGGTCTAAACCTGAGGAGAATATGAAACCACCAAGACACAAAGCAATTCTGCTTCTGCAGATTATATAAAGTGTATTGACTTGTGCATTGCATCTTGGGAAACTGAGTCCACAGTCAGCTCCCATACTTGAACAGCAGTACATGCATAAACATATACACAGCTATGTATATGGAAATGTGATAAGCCCCTCGACCTCTGACCCCACACATGCGTGCCTCGCCGAGTCACGTTGGCTCGGGGTAATGATGTCATCTGTTTGTGACCCACAGAGAGGTGCATTGTGGGAGTTCAAGCCACAGCTGGGTCTATAAGCGTCTGTCCTTTTACATAACACTCAAGGCTTTACGAGGACACTCACATGGAAGACTGCCTGGGACGGGACCAGGAGGAGGAGAGGGCTAACCCGGGATGAACAAGGGACAAAAACACAAAGATACTGTGGTTCACTGTGGTTCTCAACTGGTGGGTCAGGACTGAAGTAGTTCACAGGGAGGCTGTATAGATTAAGGGTATGTGTGCATGTATTGGTCTGCACCTGTAATGAAGCACATTCAGGAAGTCTATCGTACTTTTAAGTCACAAAAAACTAAAACCACTAATACTTAAAAAAATAAAATAAAACATGTCAATACCATAAAAAATCTGATGTTTATTTTTGTTCCTCTAAACTTTGTAGCGAAATTGTGAAAAAAATTATGGACAGCACACATTCTATATATATATATATTTTTTTTTAAAGAATTTTGTTTGTTTGTTTGTGGGGGAGGGCTGGAGTCATGCCTGCTGTTTACTGCAAAAGTGTCCCCTCACAAAACAACAGAGAAATAGTATTCATTCATATTTTTTGTACTTTTTTGCATCAACTTCTGCCCTGAGCCCAATTTTTTTTATGCCAATTTAGCGCAGTAATATCGGCTGAACACAACTATGCTTAGTATCCAGTCATTAACCTTTGCACTTCACGTCAAAAAATGTAATGCTAATTTTAGCATTTTCTTTGCATTCTCACCCAGCAACAAAAGTTAGCCCATAGTAAACAAAAGGAAACTACACTAGCATCCTTCTTGCACACTTACTGCAGTTCCCTGCCCTGAAGTGCTTATGAGGGGAAGAGTGTGTGAGTGCACGTGAGTGTATGTGAGTGCATGTGAGTGCACGTGAGTGTATGTGAGTGCACGTGAGTGTACACTTGTGTGCATGTGTAGGGTGTGTATATTACATGACCTTGTGCCCTTTGCGTTAAAACTAAAAAGGCCAGAATCATAATCCTGACTGCCATTGCAGTCCAAAAAATATAATGAGATTATGATCAGAAAATGACAGTCAAATGGTTAAAAAATGTAAAAATGTTTGAGTTTTTGATTTTTATGGTTAGGGCTCACCTTAACCTACAAAAATAAATTTCCAAAAGAGTAAAAAAAATACCAATAATAGATAATTAATACCCTAACTTATAGGTGTCCACACATGGTGGCAGGTGTAAACCATACTAAAGCATATTAACCAAGAGAATTATTAGGTATTTGGTATTTTTGTTTTTGACTGAAGTTGATGAAATGCAAAAAATAAAAAAGTGGGGGGAAAACTGTATACTTTTTTTTTCAACAACATTGGCCCTGAGCTTATGTTATGTGCTTTCAGTGGTGAGGAAGGAATCCTAACCTGTGTTAAAATCTGTGTTGTTTTGGGTACGTTTTTACATTTATTTGTTTGCTACATTCTCTAGGCCTCGTTATATTCTCAGTATATCCTCACTATTGTAACTTTGTATGTGTTGTGTTGTTGCGTCTTGGTAAAATTTGGGTCCAGTTTTATTTTTGTGCGTTTGTGCTTCACCTGGTGACACCTCCACATTTCCACAAACGAATCAGACTTTCCCAGAAATCACACCAGAGTTTGATTAAAGTTCCATAAAAATTGTCTCACAACAGCAGTGACTGTCTCTTTAAGCCAAATAATTAAACTAGGACTAAATAAAGAATACATTTTAGAAACAGCTCTGCCCTAACCATGAGTCTAACCCACTCTCACTGCCTCAGTACTGGGTTGATGGCACAGTTGTCAGTCCTCGTTACTGTCTCTGTCTGTGGGATCAGTTGCAGCGGTGCATTGTGGGTAAATGTCCGTCAGTGTTTTGCCCGATGATGAGTCGGTCACGTGACTCTAAACGCCTCAGACCAGGTTAGATCCACTCACTGCATTTACTCATGTTCTGGCTGTGTGTGGACAGACTGTGAGCTTATTATATATTAAAAAAAACATAAAACTGGCAAATTTAACACCACAGAAATCCTATTCCACTCTATCTAAAGTTTAGAGCTGATCTTAAACTCCTGACTTAGAGTTAGATTGGTGTTAATTGTTAAACATTGTGTGAAAAAAATATATATTTCTCTCTCTGTTTTTCTGTGCTGTTTCTCAGGATTTCCTAAAATTTCCCCTCATTGTTAAGTTAACGTTTAAAAGCCATGTGGACTAACAGCCAATGGGTTTGCTCCTTATCCAAAAAGGGGCGGACCACACTGTGTGCAGGCATGTGATTGGACATTATTTTGGATTAAAAAATAGAATTTTAATTGTGAAATCACATTTAGCATCTTTGTTCTTGTTTTAGCATTGTCTAAAGCACTATTCACATGGGATAAACGATGTCTGTAATTTACTCAATTTTACAAACTTTCCAGATTTGACGTATTGAAAATTACACAGATTTAAAAATAAAATAACCTTTCCTGTAGTATTCGATCAGATCCAAGCTGCGGCTGGACTCAGAAACCTGCCGAGCTCGGAGTTTCCGGCGGCATTTCTGTCAGGTCACATGACCGTCACATGACCACCTCTCTGTCACTCACTGAGGATGACTGACAGCTGCCCCGGTGCATCGTGGGTAAAAGCGTGGCTCCCAGTCACGTGAGCTGAAAAGCTGCCAAGTTGTGTTTTAAAGCAGGAGGTCAGAGGTCGCGGGGGAAACAGGAGCGGGGCAAACTGCAGCTCATGGAGAAGGCAGAGAGGACCACAGAAGGTTTGGGCAAATAAAAATAAAAATGTCTTCCTTCAGTGTACACAAAACATTTGAATTGAAAGTGGAAGATTGTTATTAAGCTGTTTCACTGTAAAACATTGGCTTATAGCTTATAAAGATGACCTTAACCTGTAACCCAAACCAACACGGCGCTGGTTTTGTCACAAAACTCCAGAATCCTGTGTATCCTGATGCAGCTCTGTCCTTATTTGTGAACAGGGACAGCAGCAGAAGCCACTTGTGGAAAAAGTGGGTTTGTTTGAATGTGGTGGCTACGTGGGACGTCAGAGGGACTTTACTGTTGTTAAAATGGAAACAGGACGAAGAGAAAAATCCCATAGAGGACTAAACAACAACGAGGACTTCAGCAGAACCAACAGGTGACGAAGGAAAGCACTAAACGCTGTTAATCAGAGCAGGAGAAGTTATTACATTAACTCTGTATAAGCCACAGCCATCTTGGTTATTTCTGAGAGGAGATCCTGCTTCTGTGATAGGTCAGGATCCAGAGAGTCCACTGGAGACGGCTCTCTGTGGCTGAGGAACCAGACTCTGCTGCTTTAGAGAAGAAAGGTGAGAGTTACTGTGGGTTCTCTCCTCTTCCTTCCACCTTTCCAAACACACACATGTACAGGAGAACTGGAGCCTCTAAATGTCCTCTAAATGTGAATGAGTGAGTGTGAAATTGGAGACAGGTGTGCGTGTGGGGGGAGGGCAGAGTGAAAAGTCCTAGACCGAGGAGAGCGAGCGGGCCCAGGGCAGCACTGGACGGAGGGGACCAGGAAGCGCGGACGAGAATCCGGACAGTGTGGCCGAGCGACAGGACGCTACGTGGGAGCAGCTAAGTGGCCTTTCGTCTCTGTGTGGTGTCAGTGGCAGTGCTGGCTACCGGTTATTTCAGCCAGCTGTTTTTAATGTTTTGTTAGTTTGCTGTGGTTTTAACAAAGCAGCCGCTAGGAGTAGTCTGTCCTGACCCCACACTTTTTTTGAATCACCCTGTCGCCGGCTGGTTGTTCCCCTCCTCTCAGGCCTCCGTCAGACCGCTGAGAGAAGAACTGAGAGGAGAACCCAGAGGAGGACGGCACCTGGAGGACTGCGGTTTTTGCACCTTTTTCAGCACCTTTTAAAAACACTTTTTTAAACCATCTTTTAAGAACATTGGAAGGACTTCTTTTTTTAATAGCATATCCCATATTTTGAAAGATTTCTGAATATAATAAAAATAATGTCTTTGTATGTTGATTTTAAAGGACTGTTGTTTTTAATTGTAAAGTGGGACTTTTTCCCTGTGACATCGGCTCTAATATACTCTCCATTTATCGCATTGTATGCTAAACTAAAACTATTCCTCTATTACTCATTCTCTTGTCTGTGTCTGTTTAAGTCTCCTGTGACTGAAATAAAGGGTAAAAAAACCTGCAAGATGCCACTCAGTTTTATGTTTCTTAGTGTGATAAGACACATTAAACATAATACAAATTATTAGTATTTATTTTAATTACAGCCCATAGTTGGTAAAGTTTTGCAAAGTGTTTTTACAGATACACCAGCATTAAAATTCCAGACCAAACAGCGGTGTTCAGAACTCCTTTACATGCATTTGTTTATTAGTACGAGACAGCTGGATGCACAGTGGCAATCTTAATGAGAACAAAACTGAAACTGTGTTGTTTGGTGACTCAGGTATCTTGGAGCGTGTCGGTAGCACACTCAGAGGATTATCGTCGTTTTGCCAGCCATTTGTGAAAAATCTAGTGGTACTTTCAGATTCTTCCTTTTAAATGGACAAACAAGTGAGTAATGTTGTAGAGACCAGATTTTTTCAACTGAGGCTCCTACAGTGAAGCCGTACCTTCCAGTTTTGAGGGATTTGAAGGATTTGAGTTAAGCTGGGGACACACCACATGATTTTTTGCTCGATTTTATAACGATTCACAGTTGCCCCGAGTCTGTACCAGTCAACACTAGCTGCAGGGAATCGTAATCACCATTCGGCCCTGAAATCCTTTAGTGTGTGATGTTCAAGGACTCGAATCGGCGCAAAAACCCGGCCTGATGTCAGTCGCAAGCAATCAAACACCGACTCTGGACGCACTCCTGTAGTGTGGGCTGGTTACAGATCCAACTGGGAATTCATGGAGTCCAGCGGCCGATGAAAAACAGCTGATGAGACGCAGGAAATAGAGCCAGAGAATAAAGATGACGCAACAGGAAGCGGCAAATATAAGCGGAAATTTGAAGAAGAAAAAGAAAACATAAACAACCATGGCGAACCCTGAAGAAAGTTGAGCACTACCCAAGCGAAACTGGATAAATAGATATTTTTTCTTTTTTCCAAATAGATAGCTGCGCACACAACGGCAACAGCGACCCAGGTAGCTCCATGTTTGTTTACCATTTAGTTCCCCGCCAGAGTTTGCTGCGTTCGGTTGGCGACAGTTGCGGCCTCAGCAGATCTTGTAGTGTGTGAGGCGCAGTCTTTCAGTCGTCAGAACTAAATCTGCAGAAACCATCGTTCAGTCGTTAGTGTGAGCTCCTAGTCTTTTCAGAATCTGTAACGACAAAATCGTGTAGTGTGTCCCCAGCTTTATTCACATGTTCATAACGACAAGCCTAGATTTGTGCATTTCCCTGTATTACAGTTTAGACCAGGCCTCCTTGTACAGACTACAGCTGGTCCAAAAAGCCGCTGCCATCTACTAACAGGCACACAGCGACGTGAACATATTTCTCCAGTATTGGCATCACTGCACTGGCTTCCAGTTCCCTTCAGGGTCCATTACAAAACGCTGCTCCTTGTTTTTAAATCCATTACTGGTCTGGCTCCATTGCAGTTGTCTGAAGTTCTGTCTCGACCTGTCCTGCCAGAACCTCTCAGCGCCTCCGGGACGTCCCCAGGGCTAAACTCAAAAGCAGTCAAGTGGTAAAAAACAAAAACTTTCTCAGACTTTGAAGATGGATGAAGTATATTTTAACATTTTGAGCTGTGAAAATGCCCTGAAAGAGGACGTTCAAAGGTTCATATAGAAAACTGTCACTCTGATTGAAGCTAAACTCAGTGAAAAGCGATGTGATTTTCCAGTAAATGGACTCTTTATGCTCAAAAGCTGTCCCCCGTCTGAAGTTCTGGCTCAACATGTCCCTGCAGAACCACGAGGAGCTAAACTCAAAAGCAGAGGAGACCAGGGCCCAGACTTTTGAACAGTTTGGCCCCTGTGTCAGATCAGCTGAGTCACCAGAGCACTTTAAATCCCTTTCAATCCCTTTTCTTACTGGCTTTGGAAGAAGCTGAGCAGGACTTTTTAGGCTTGATGCATTAAATTTGACGTCGTCTTTTAGTATTGTGTGATAGTTTTCATTGTTTTGCTGCTATTTGCTTTTAACTTTTTGTTATTTGTTGTTTACTTTCTTAAAGATGGGCCGCAAGAGTTGTTAAATGTGCTTGATCTTGAGCTTGAAGAAGGTCCCGCGTTCTATTCCCTCCCAGTGTCTAGGTTTGTTTTTCTCCGTTTTCTTCCGTCGACCTAAATCGTACACACTAAAGACTCAGATCTGGTCCACTGCTCCTGACACCTGACAGGTTTAACCCCAGAAATATTAAAGGATTGGGTCAAGTACAGAGAACACGTTTCTACTTCGAAGACATTAAATCGACCTTAGATCATCATCCTTTTTCTGCACAAAATATAATGTTGCAAAACAATGCAATTTGTCTAATGTGATGAGATTAGAGATCAGAGATTTAAGAGCTTTTCTCAATCAAGAAATGAGCCAAACTGAATAAGGAAAAGTGCTATAATTTAATCCAAACCCAGTCTAATGGTAGGTTTGGATTGTTGTGGTGCAGGAGGACACTGAATCACTGTGACTCATATCATTTTTTAGGTATTTTTTTTGTTCCTTTTACGTCAGTGCAGTTGTTTAGCCCCAGACGTTCTCCTCTCCTCTCCAGGCTCATATTTCATCCTGATGACACTGAAGAGCCCGCTGTAATCACGTTTAAAAGGAGAAATCATCGGCCAATCACAGCCCCCTGCCGGCTGTGACATCACCGGTCGCAGGGAGATTCAGCGGGAGGCCTCTCTTCAATCAGACGCTTATGAATCTAGGTCATAATTAATGAGTTAGAGGTGTTTTTACTCCACTCTGACTGAAGATTTAACAGTGAATTAGAGCCAGGTTTAAGAGCTTTGATCATTGACTTCAGAGTACTTCAGAAACACAGTCAGCCTTATGTTCCCCAGTTTCTATGTTCCTCAATACCTATGTTCCCCCACTTGTGCATTCTGATATGTCCTGATGTTCCCTAACCATAACTTTAATGTTCTTTATGGAACATAGGTACTGGGGAACTTCTACCCCAGAGGTCTCCAACCTTTTTCCTTTTATAAAATGAAAATGGCAGGGTACACCCCAGACAGCGGCCAGTTAATCGCAGGCCTGACACTTTCAACCCACAAAAATGACTTAGTTTTCCCTGAACACTTACAAAATGTCGATGTCCACAACTCATATTTTACATTAAAACAAGAAAAAATGTTGTTCCTGTGTATGTTTATTTATTTATTTAACAGGTAAAAATGTTTGAGAACCTGTTCTGATTTGCAAACATGACCTGGCCAACAGTTGCCTGGAAAATCCAGAATGATATTTCTCATTATTATCATCATTATCATTATATCATTATATCTCTCATTATACAGAGAAATATCAGTCTGGTCACCACGCCGTCCGCCGTGGTTGGATTCAAATCCCAACCGTACTGTGCATTTTGTTTCGTTTATTTAAGTCATGTGGTCTTCGTGAGCAGCGTCACTCGTCTCCTCAACAACAATCAAGATGGCGACCAAGGAGCTGAGAGTTTGTTTCATTCAGTGGTAAATTCCGTTTTAAATGACCAAAAACATATTGAGTCATTAAAACCACAGCAGCTTACAGCAGTAGAAGCCTTTATTTAAAAAAAAAAAGATGTTTTTGCATTGCTCACTTTCTTGTCGCTTTGTTAACGTCACGTCCGCCATTTTCTGATTGGCTTACTCCGCTGTCAGTTTACTCAGGTTTGCTCCGCCCTAGAAATCAAATTGATTCAATGGCGACCAGACTCATCCACTGCTGCAGCGCTGAGGCTGGAATTCCCAGGCAAGGCCAACAGGCCCTGGCAGGAATAAATAACAAACATACAACTGTGCATACACAAGAACCACATATACAACTACACATAGACAAAATACACCAAACAGCACAGAGCAAGTGTGTAAAAGGTGTTTTCTCTAAGCCTGTATGCAGCAGCTTGTACCTCAGATCAGACACATACATGTATTTTTTTCGAAAAGGAAGCAGGGACTCATGAATTTGATTGGATATACACACAAGCTACACTGAACAATCTTTTCAGAATAGCTTACTCCACTTAATCATCCATCTTCTTGCTGATCGTTCAATTTTTAACTTGTACTGCATTGTCCATTTTCTTTTTTGTTTTAATTGATTGTCTTTGTGCGGTGTCCTTGAGTGTCTTGAAAGGCACCTTGAAATAAAATGTATTATTATAATTATAATTAATAATAATAATAATAATAATAATAATAATAATTATTATTATTATTATTATTATTATTATTATTATTATTATTATTAAGCTGGTCTGCCAGGTGATAAATCAAATTTGATAATCAAGCTTATGTAGGATTCATGAAGCCTTTGGGGAGATACTGGGAAAGTGCTCTACCTGCTCTACCCTGTACTCACTGTATCTGTTTTAAATGACTTTGTATTATCTGTTGTTTGTTAGTTATCTGCTGTCTTCTATATCATGTTTTATACTTTTGATATCATTAAAAATTAGGGTTACTCTAATTTTTTTGTTCCCACTAAAGATGAATAAAGCTTTAAATAAAGGTTGAATAAATGAGCTGAGTGCTTCGTAGTGACGGAGGTTTAAGGCTGAAATGATCAGAACGAGTCCGGTGGCGGTGTCTGGGCTTTAGAAACTTGCAGGAGCACTTCCTGGTTTCACGTTTCTATGTAGAGCTGTGAGGCCGAGCGTTTTCAGCTCTGGAGAAGGGCAGCGCCACAGCATATAGTATTACTCAAACAGAATACTACTGCAGCTCTGTTTTTGAGCAGGAGACTACATTAGAACATGCAGGGTAGCTCAGATTTTCTTCTCGTGAAATTTAAGACCTTTTCAAGACTTTTTAATGCCACTTAGAAAAAAATTGAATGCCAAGACTGCCGCCAAAAGAATAATCTGTATCAGTTTTATACTAATAAATATCATTATTACTCTTTGAAACTCATTGGTTTTATTTTAAAAGTCTCTGTCAGGTGAAATAACTCCAGTCCTGCAGTAAAAATCTCTACACAGAATCATACATTTCAGTGGTAACAATACATGAACTGTATTGTGAGGATATTTCTTGCAATAAATAAACTTGTGCCTGCAACTTTACACAGCCATATAAACAGCAGACTTTCAAAAACGTACTAAATAAAAGCACATTTGAGTGGGTGATTTTAAGATATTCATAAGACTATTACTGACAGAATTTGTTTATTTGTTTCCAAATTCACATCCAACTTGCAAAAAAAGACACTTCTCTGTTATTACTTAGAAAGTATTGAACTGAAATATATTTTTGACAAAAACAACACTGAAAAACCTAACTAAGATGTCCCAATTTGACAATTTAAGACCTAGATGAACAAAATTTCATACCTGCCTAAATGATTTAATACGTTTAAGACCTTAGGGCTGTCCTGAACATGGTTTAAAAAGAGGAGAAGTTCATTTAGCAGAATAGGGGACCTTTAAAATTTCTGTACCAGTGTTGAATAAGATACCAAAGATACTAACTCCAGCCACAGAGGGGCAGTAAAAGAACAAATTTACTGTTTTGGTGGACTTTTTTATTGCAAGATATATGGGCTTTGTGGCTCAGAGGATAGAGCATTTACCCCTTAGCTAAAAGATCCCAGGTCTGAGTCCAGGTCTCCTTTTTTTTCTGTGTTTATGTTTATATTTCCACCACTGGTGATTGACACAATCTGCTGTGACAAGGGCACTGTACAGGAGAACACGTCACTGATATTCATGAGTCACTCACTCCGACGAAAAATGTAAATGTACTCTGCAATTATATAGAAAAGGGCATATTATAATGTGTTTTAATGAGTGCCCTTGTTAAGACATAAGTGCGCTATAACATTTCCCATTTGAGTGACTTGCATAATGTTTAAAATGACATTTCCTGAGACTGTGAAAAGGAAGTCTCCGTCCTGCTCCAGTGTCCGGCAGAGAGAATGCGGCGGTGATTACGGTCCATTCACTCCACACAGAGCGGAGATAATTCTGTCTGAGGACGGAGAGTTCTAATGTGGCCTTTCTGAACAGAAAATACTGAACAAGTCCTGGTTTCAGGGATCATTTTTGCCCTCTCTAAAGAACTGAGAGCGCATCTGAACTGCAGCAGACGAACACAGCACTGGTACAGAGTCTGCTGAGAGTTTTTACACGAGACGTTGGACTTTAACCAGAGAAAAGTAACTAAATACTTTTACATAGGTATTTTTGGAAGATTGTGTACTTTACATTTAATAGATCACACATTTTAAAGAAAACACAAATTTGTAAAATCTTAAAAAGAGTAAAAGTATGTTTTGACATTAGAACAAAGTGAGTAGTAGTAGTAGTGGTAGTAGTAATAGTAGTAGTAGTAACTGTAATTGTAGTTGTGGTTGTAGTACTACTATTAATAGTTAAATTAGATTAGATAGACACTTAATTGACCCAGAAGAAAATATATATAGTACAACTAGTAGTAATAGTAGTAGTATTAAAGTAGTAGTAGTGCACTGGAATCACTGTAAGTACTTTTACTGTAATCATTTTGTTGAGAGCTTTTACTTCTACCAGAGTAACATTATTTTGCAGTAACAGTACTTCTACTTGAGTACAGAGTTGGAGTACTTCTTCCACCTCTGTCTGTAACAGAGGCTCAGGGTTTACTCCTCAACGCAGGCTCAAACTCTCAAACTTAAATACACTTCTGAGTTTATTTTGTAAACAATAAATACGTTTCCTTTTACTTGAATTAATCTGGGAGAAAAAAAAAAGCTTTATTTGTCACTAAACTAAATGTAAACATAATTGCGTACATGGTCAGAGTGAGGGTTAGTGAAGTTTAAATTTTAAAATCTTAAATGAGTAAAAGTAATTTTAACCTCAGTGGCTCATGCTCACCTTTCAAAGAAGGTCCCAGGGTCGACTCTGATTTAGAGACAGTAGTAGTAGTAGTAGTAGTAGTAGTAGTAGTAGTAGTAGTAGTAGTAGTGACTGTACTGCTATGACAAAAAAGGCAAAATCATTCAAATGTGCAAATCTGCTTTGTCATATGAAAAAGAAAATCTTTATTAGTTCTCAGTGGGGAAATTGCAGCAGAAGTACAGGAGCAGTAGCACACAGTGGTATCACACAAGAGCACAGAAGAATATCAGAGACCAGTCTGCCCTAAGAGGATTCAATAAAAACTAAACTACAACAAGCTAAATAAACTAAAATAGACTATTAACAGATTAAATACAGTATAATAAATATGTACAGTATATGGATATTCATAAAAAGCAAAAGTAAAAAGTGTACATTGTAAATTGCTGCATAGAAATAATTATTGCACATAATAATAAATAATAAATATTGCACAGGTTTCCAGACGGTGATGACAGTTACAGAGATATTGGTGTAATGGGAGCGGTTTACATGAGCTCAGAGTCTGACAGCAGCAGAAGGAAAGACCTGCAGTATCTCTCCTTCACACAGCGAGGGTGGAGCTGCTCTCCACAGCAGACAGGACGTCCTGCAGGGGGCGTCCTGCAGGGGGCGTCCTGCAGGGGTGTGACTCATGGTCCAGCAGAGAGGACCCTTCTGTCACCCACCTCCCACACTGAGTACAGAGGACAGCCCAGGACAGAGCTGGACTTCCTGACTTTGTCCAGCTTCTCCCTCTCTGTGACGGAGCTGCAGAGCTCACCGCACAGGACAGAGCCGCAGACCTCACTGTACAGGACAGAGCTGCAGAGCTCACCGCACAGGACAGAGCTGCAGACCTCACTGTACAGGACAGAGCTGCAGACCTCACTGCACAGGACAGAGCTGCAGACCTCACTGTACAGGACGGAGCTGCAGACCTCACTGTACAGGACGAAGCTGCAGACCTCACTGTACAGGACAGAGCTGCAGACCTCACTGTACAGGACAGAGCTGCAGACCTCACTGCACAGGACAGAGCTGCAGACCTCACTGTACAGGACGGAGCTGCAGACCTCACTGTACAGGACGAAGCTGCAGACCTCACTGCACAGGACAGAGCCGCAGACCTCACCGCACAGGACAGAGCCGCAGACCTCACTGTACAGGACAGAGCTGCAGACCTCACTGTACAGGACGGAGCCGCAGACCTCACCGTACAGGACAGAGCTGCAGACCTCACTGTACAGGACAGAGCTGCAGACGTCACTGTACAGGACGGAGCCGCAGACCTCACCGTACAGGACAGAGCTGCAGACCTCACTGTACAGGACAGAGCTGCAGACCTCACTGTACAGGACGGAGCCGCAGACCTCACCGTACAGGACAGAGCTGCAGACCTCACTGTACAGGACAGAGCTGCAGACGTCACTGTACAGGACGGAGCCGCAGACCTCACCGTACAGGACAGAGCTGCAGACCTCACTGTACAGGACAGAGCTGCAGATGTCACCGTACAGGACGGAGCTGCAGACGGAGCTGCAGACGTCACCGTACAGGACGGAGCTGCAGACGGAGCTGCAGACGGAGCTGCAGACCTCACCGTACAGGACGGAGCTGCAGACCTCACCGTACAGGACGGAGCTGCAGACCTCACTGTACAGAACGGAGCTGCAGATGGAGCTGCAGATGGAGCCGCAGACCTCACCGTACAGGACAGAGCTGCAGACCTCACCGTACAGGACAGAGCTGCAGACCTCACCGCACAGGACAGAGCTGCAGACCTCACCGCACAGGACAGAGCTGCAGACCTCACCGCACAGGACAGAGCTGTAGACGTCACCGTACAGGACGGAGCTGCAGACCTCACTGTACAGGACGGAGCTGCAGATGGAGCTGCAGATGGAGCCGCAGACCTTACCGTACAGGACAGAGCTGCAGACCTCACTGTACAGGACGGAGCTGCAGATGGAGCTGCAGATGGAGCCGCAGACCTTACCGTACAGGACGGAGCTGCAGACCTCACCGCACAGGACAGAGCTGCAGACGTCACCGTACAGGACAGAGCTGCAGACGGAGCTGCAGACCTCACCGTACAGGACGGAGCTGCAGACCTCACTGTACAGGACGGAGCTGCAGATGGAGCTGCAGATGGAGCCGCAGACCTCACCGTACAGGACAGAGCTGCAGACGTCACCGTACAGGACAGAGCTGCAGATGGAGCCGCAGACCTCACCGTACAGGACAGAGCTGCAGACGTCACCGTACAGGACAGAGCTGCAGACCTCACCGCACAGGACAGAGCTGCAGACCTCACCGCACAGGACAGAGCTGCAGACCTCACCGTACAGGACAGAGCTGCAGACCTCACTGTACAGGACAGAGCTGCAGACCTCACCGTACAGGATGGAGCTGCAGATGGAGCTGCAGATGGAGCCGCAGACCTCACCGTACAGGACAGAGCTGCAGACATCACCGTACAGGACGGAGCTGCAGACCTCACCGCACAGGACAGAGCTGCAGACCTCACTGTACAGGACAGAGCTGCAGACGTCACCGTACAGGACAGAGCTGCAGACGTCACCGTACAGGACAGAGCTGCAGACCTCACTGCACAGGATGGAGCTGCAGACGGAGCTGCAGACCTCACTGCACAGGACAGAGCTGCAGACCTCACCGTACAGGATGGAGCTGCAGACCTCACTGCACAGGACGGAGCTGCAGATGGAGCTGCAGATGGAGCTGCAGATGGAGCCGCAGACCTTACCGTACAGGACGGAGCTGCAGACCTCACCGCACAGGACGGAGCTGCAGACGTCACCGTACAGGACGGAGCTGCAGACCTCACTGCACAGGATGGAGCTGCAGACGGAGCTGCAGACCTCACTGCACAGGATGGAGCTGCAGACGGAGCTGCAGACCTCACTGCACAGGATGGAGCTGCAGACAGAGCTGCAGACCTCACCGCACAGGACGGAGCTGCAGACGTCACCTGTACAGGACGGAGCTGCAGACCTCACTGCACAGGATGGAGCTGCAGACGGAGCTGCAGACCTTACCGTACAGGACGGAGCTGCAGACCTAACCGCACAGGACGGAGCCGCAGACCTTACCGTACAGGATGGAGCTGCAGACCTCACTGCACAGGATGGAGCTGCAGACGGAGCTGCAGACCTCACTGCACAGGATGGAGCTGCAGACAGAGCTGCAGAGCTCGCGGTACAGGAGGCTGATGCCAGCACAGAGTCAGTGAAGGTCCTCAGGAGCGCCCCCTTCAGTCTCCTCAGGAGGTAGAGCCTGCTCTGACCCTTCCTGTGCAGGGCGTCTGTGTTGTGAGTCCAAGTGAGTTATGGACCCAACACTCAATACACACAGGTAGTAATGTTGTTGAGTACTTTTACTTCTACTTCAGTAACAGGGCTTGATATTTACTTTTTTGCTCACTGGCTTCTGTGTCTTTTTTCTTTTTTTTTTAAGTTGCCAACTTATTAGTGTTATCACTAACCACAATTAAGTTAAAGGTGCTATGAGCAGTATATTTTTTTAATATTACATAAAAATTACCCACATGCGTGATAAGATATGATGTAAAAATGTTTAAATCAAATATTATTTTTGAAGATAATGGTACAGCTGACTTATTCACAATTAAAAATATATTTTACATAATGGCCAAGTTGTTTATCTTTACAGTTTTGTTTTGGTTCTAAACCCTGCATACCCAATTGTCCAATCAGAACAGCAGAAAGAGCTCCATGTTCTGGTTGCCACATAAACAATGACTAAACCTGGTCTAAACCTGGTCTAAACCTGGTCTAAACCTGGACTGAACCAGGACGAATCCAGGACTAGATCATTTCTAAATCTGGACTAAACCAGGTCTAATAGGCCACATCTGTACCTGCAGCAGCTGTGGACACAGCTCACAGCAGAGCTCACTGTGACTGGAAACCCACAGACCTTTGTTTTGATTTTGACTGCAGTACCGTTTTAAACCAGTACGAGCGCTGCTGCTTAAAGTACCTTTAAGTTTTTGTGTTTATTTTATAGTAAATAAGCATGTGAAATGTAAAAAGGTGGCTTTATGTTTGGACAGGGATTTATCAAATACTAAAAAACAGGTTTGGGAGGAATAAAGGGCATCTCTGTGCATGTGTGTCACATCTTTAAAAACATCTTATTTTGTTTAAATTAATATGTTTCTTTCTTTAATCATGGTTACTACATACTAAATACTGTACACTCCAGCACAGCAACATAAATTCAGGCCTAAGCTCTAAAGTTCAGACACAGTTGCAGAAAATCCAACCGAACAAAGAGGCAGTGGCAGTATTTG
Organism: Bostrychus sinensis; assembly: GCA_020698575.1. Taxonomy (NCBI): domain Eukaryota; kingdom Metazoa; phylum Chordata; class Actinopteri; order Gobiiformes; family Eleotridae; genus Bostrychus; species Bostrychus sinensis. The sequence continues at coordinate 3,878,780 of CM036247.1, forward strand.
TGCTACTGACCAAAATTAAATATGATCAGACCTTGGTCTCTGGGGCGCTAACATCACATAACAACCCTACACAACTGTTACGCAGGCAAAAGTAAAAAGTATTACCGTATAACTCCGGAGGGATTGAGTCGCAGTAACCAAAAAATGCATAATGAAGAAGAAAAAACGTATATAAGTCGCACTGGACTATAAGCCGCATTTTTTGGGGCAAATTTATTTTACAAAATCCAACACCAAGAACAGACATTTCATGTTGAAAGGCAAGTTATAGTAATAATAGAATAGAGAACAACAGGCTGAATAGGTGTGTGGTTTGCTAACGTAACACATTGATGGTTATTCAGCTACATGAAGCATAAACAACGAACTGAATAGGTGTCTCGTATGTTAACGTAATATATTAACAGTTATTCACATAACTATAGCATAAAGAACATAATATAACAAGTTCACCAAACTCACCATCTCACTCCTAATCGCTAAATCCTTTAAATTCTTCATCCTCGGTGTCGCTTCTGAACAACTCCGCCAACTCCGGAGGTAGACGAAGCGCCGCTTCCTCCTCTGCGTGGCTGTCGTCAGACTCAGCATCAGTTCCATTTCCAATTATTCCGCTCTTTCTCAGTTGTCTTTATAGCCTAAGTTGTTAGTGGTAATGTTTACATTTTAAATTGTCAGTGGTACAGGTGCAGCAGATGCTGGTACACAAGCCTAGAGCGCCCTCTAACCAACACCTGAAATATTTTAATATATAAGTCACACCTGAGTATACGTCGCACCCTGAGCCAGAGTATGAAAAAAGTGCCATTTATAGCCCGGAAAATACAGTAACCTTTAAACATCATGATTACTTACTGCCTACTGCTACTACCACCATCACTACCATTACTTCTACTGCTGCTACCAGCACTATGACGATTTCCAATACTGCTACCACTACTGCTACTTTTACTTCTGCTACTGCCACAATTACTGCTGCTAACTCACTTCAGTAAAGTAAAAGTATGTTTTGGAAAATGCGCTCAGGAAGAACTTAAACTTAAAAAAGTAAATGTACATGAGTAAAAATATGTGGCTCAGTTTGGAGCAGTGCAGTTATTCCTTTCACAATAACATGATCTCTAAATGGCAACATAAACAAGTTGAGTCCTGTGAGCTGCAGAGGCAGAAAGTGCAGTCTTGCCAAGTTTCAGTCATTATTATAAAACTTTAGTTGTTTTCTGCAGGAGTACAGTTATGTTTCTGATGGTCCCGTACATAAACACGAACACAGAGGTCTTTCCAGAAGTGTTCACTGACAGAAATATTCACCTCTGACAGATCAACTGAGGATTTTGAGCAAGTTATTTTATTTTGCAATTATTATGTTTTTGTGTTTGTATAAATTGATTTGAGACAACTTATGTTATGATCTGAGAAATGCACCAAAGCGACTGAAAAACTGTGAGAATGTGTTCCCATCACCTTCACAGACCCAACATGTTGGAAACTCTGCTGAAGGTGAGACGCTGCAGGTGAACGGCGATTGTTTTAAACTCACAGATATCAGTGTGAAACGTTTCAGTAGATTGCTGGTATAGGGACAAAAAATTGTATTGAGTCATTTCATTTTATGTGTAAAACAGCACAAATTTGCACATTTCAAAAAACCTAATCTGAATATTGGAAAGAGCCAGGTTGAAATTCTTGATTCATGTTGTTGACAGGTTCCATAAAAAGGCTTTTACAAAGGGAATTATGGATCTGATTTAGTCTATCAGTAAACTACAGAAAATACCAACAATAGTTTAAAAAAATCTAACTTCTCTTTGTTTTTAGATCATCAATAAATCAGGCTAGAAGTTACAAACTCCTCTTCAAATATTCAGAATATTGTTAAGTACAAGACTGGAAACTGTGCAGCTTATAGGAGCGGCTGAAGTGGAGCTGACTCAGAGTAGTAGTTGTTGTTGTTGTTGTATGTGCTACTTGTGAAGATTTTTGACTTTTTGATAGTAGTAGTACTAGTAATACTGGTAGTAAAAATAGTAGTAGAAGTAGTAGTAGTAGTTGTTACTGAAGTGGAGATTTCTGACTCAGAGGAGGGTGAAACTCTTTTAGAGAAAACAACCTTTGAAATTAATATTAGTAATAATAATAGAAATCTATGACACAAAAGAGCAGATGCATTAAACCAAACACCTTCATGTCTGATTTTGAATATTTTCTTTATTTCAGTGCCACATGAAATAATGGAGCCAAATTAAAAAAAAGCTCCTGTAAGCAGCATCTGCTCTACTGGTTTAAAACGGTACTGCAGTCTAAATCAAAACAATGGTCTCTTTTACAACTTGGCCATTATCTAAACCATATTTTTAATTGTTAATAAATCAGCTGTACCATTGTTATCAGTAAAACTAATATTTGATTTAACCCTCCCTAAAATAATCACGTTCAGACCGTTAAGCTCCTAAAATGTGCACTTCATTTTCTTGCTATGAAAAATTGTATCAGTTCTTTTTATATTCCACTTTGGAGTGGAAAAAATTTGTTATTTTCAAAATAATAAATGCAAAGTGGATTTTTTTGTGATGAATTAATTATTAATTAATTAATTATTAGACCCAGGTTTTTGAAATGATGCCACCACATCTACAGAAAAGTACAGATCCTCCTGGTCAACGCTTACTCCAATACGCTCAGTCAAATTATTACTTGAGTAAAAGTACTGAAGTAGGTGCTTTCAAAAATACTTAAGTAGTCAAAGTACTTTTTTGAAAAATCTTTTTAATGCATTTCAAATGTGTGCAGTCAATAGTAACTGGGGCACATTTCTGCTGCATTCAACACAGATCTGCAGCTCCAAAAATATGAAAATACATTTTCATACCTACATAATTAAACTCTGTAGATGTCAAACTCATCTTAGTCTCACCCTATGGAGTCTCCACACTGACAATCAAGACATTTTTTGAGAGTGTGAGAGAGGTTAGTTAGTGTCGAGTCGAGTTGCTCTAGGTCTAATCTCAGGGGGAAGCAGCTTTTTACTCCTAATTATTACTTGCAGTATTAGTTCTACTTCACAGGACTGAATAATTTAGATTAGAATGACAAGAGGCATGTAGGTTAGTTTTTATTGTAAATTAATATATACTTTTTAATATTCTTATGTGTCTTATATGAAATTTTAATCTTGTATTGTACAGGCTACATGCTCACTATTGTTTTTTGTTTTAAAATAAACCAATATTGCCGCAAAAAAACGGAAAAGGGGCTATTTTTTTATTAGCCCAAGAACCATTACGTTAGAGCAGTGATTGACAGGAGAGAGTCCCGCTCCCGCTCCTATCTACAGCATTAATGCTCTGTGATTGGCCAATCACAGAGCACGTACCCTACAGTTGCGTCCATGTAGCTACATCTGTGCTTTTGAGTAATGACGACGGTAATAACAAACTATCGTGACCGAAGTTGTTTATTAATGATAATCTACAGCAGCGTGGAGTTTGCAGGATTTTTCAAGACATTGAAATGATCTCAGATCTCCATTACACCCAGAGCAGAGTGGTGTTTTTGACACTGAAGAGCATTAAATCTGTTCTCTGAAGTTTTTTGGACAAACTTGCCTGAATGTATTGGCTGCGTATTCAATCGGACATTACACAGAAACCACCAGGACTACAGTGACAGAGTGATTCCTGTTTTGCCATCGTCAAGTGGTTTGATCTCAAGAACTCTGAAAAAAATAATGGGTTAAGGTGCTGTTGTGCATTGGTTGAATTGGTTAATATTTCTTGAGTGGTACTTTGAAGTTATGTGCAGACATTTGTGTGACAACTTGGCATTAAATAGGCCTAATATTTTCTGTCTGTGGCCTGGTGTTAGCCCGTCTTTCTTTGGGTTGTTCTCCCCTTCGTCTCTTGTTGAATCATGCATTTGCTCTCAGACCAGTTTGATAGTTGATACCAAAGCAATTCCTTGTGTTATCAAGGTTTGTTTGCCTCTGGGACTATTGTTACTAAGGAAGTGACTTCATACCTACAGTAACAATAAGCGCGTGCAAACACACACACACCGGGTCCTACCTGAAAATCCACAGGTAGTGTAAAAAACATCTAAAGTTAACAGGCTCCTGTCCAGCGGAGTTCATAAGATTATTTGACCAACTAACTACACAGTTAAAAATTACTAAAAAATACAAAATTACTAGTTACGAGCGTTTAAGTACACATACCTCCACGTGCTTTCTCAGGTTGGACGGCATTTTATAGGCTGTGAGGACGTTCGTCCAAGGCAAACAAAACAAACTCTTAAAATGATATGAATCATTTTTCATGCCTTGAACCTCGAACATGGGCTGGAGATAGGGCCAGGTGCTCTGGTGGAGTCGTCGTCATCCTCTGTTTCCATCTTTACCGCGAAAATGCACAGCGCAAACTGAGCGTCTGACCTGTACGGCAACACTAAAGGACAAACTTTCTTCTTCTACCACCATTCAAATCTGCACACCGCCACCTCCTGTACCGGAGTGTGTATTGGGCGTGTAAAGGGAAATGCCACACACAAACTTGAAACTTCTCTTCTTGTTTCTCCACAGAAGTAACGAGGCCTTAATAGAAATGTAGTGGAGTAGAAAGTATGATATTTATCTTTCAAATGTAGAGTAAAAGTAATAAGTTGCCCCCAATATACTACTCAAGTAAAGTACACATTTTCAAAAACTGTACTTATGTACAGTACTTAAGTAGATTTACTTGGTTACTGTCCACCTCTGGAAATATGATCTGATGTGACGTTTCTGTCATCTAAAGGCCTGGTGGCATCTCCTCAAAATCCTGAGGTCAAAGGAGCTTAAATCTTTACCAATACATGAATATTCAGTATCAGCAGTGAGCAGAGCGGTAGCGCATTCTGATGAGCTCAATCAAAGCAGAATACAAAAATAATTTATCATAGTTTCTATAGCTACAAAATCAAAAGCGCGTAAAATGCGTATGTAGTATGAACGTGAGTGCTTTTTCTATATGCAGTGTATTGTTTACTTTCTGTAGAAACTAAGTTGGAAATAACAAGATCACATAAAAAGACGCCATCTCACCAAAAATCATGGTATTTGCATGAACATGGGCAGATTTATCAAAAGACGGAACATGAAAAGCGCGTAAAAGCTTAAAGGTATCATGAGGGTTAATCATGTTTACATCATATCTTGGCACACACGTGGGTCATTTTTGTGAAATATAAAAATAAAAACTGTTCATAGCACCTTTAAATCTCCTCCTGAGCCGTGTCCCTCTCTCAGCTCTGCCCTCCCTCCGCGCTCGGACCTGCGCCGCCTGGAGCTGGAGCCATATTTGTGAGTGAGTGTTGTTATTCTCGGAACAGCAGCTGAGTGACTTTTCCAACTGCGGACACTTCCTACAGGTGGACACCGCTCCTCGGACACCTTCTGGACTTAAAACTCGCCGTAAAAGCCCCAAGATCACGTCCAAAAAACCGTTCGGTGAGTACTTTAACCGCGTAAAAATGCTAAATTAGCGTCACTGCGGCTGGACGGTACTCACTTCTACTTTTCCCATTCAGGCTAGCTGGTGCTAACTTAGCAAAACAACCACAAAAATCTCTTCCTTCATTAAACTAAAGTTACATCTTTGCATTGGCAGACTTTAATCCGTTTGTTGACTGCATGTTAAGCGTAAAACTAGCATTTAAAGTTGAGTTTTTTTACGTAAACGCTGTGTCGAAGCTGCGAAGTGGAGTTGACAGTTGGCTAACTTTGGAGCTAGGTGGCTAATGCTAAAAAGTTGGACTCTTGGCTGGAAACTCAACAAAAACAGGCAGAAATAAAGTTTTATCGATTAGTTTGGATTGTAAATGATAAGTCAGGGGTATTGTCTGTATGTTTGACTGTGTTTGGTTGATGTAAAAGACCGCACAAATGCACAGTAGTGGTTTATTTTGTGTTTATTATGTAATATTTTCCACCTTTTTTCCTCGCTTTTGGCCCGTGCCTGTTCCTTACACGAGCGCGCGCACACACACACCTGTCTTGTCCTGTCCTGTACCTGTCCGTCCACGTGATCTGACGCAGTGTATCTCCAGTGGAAGTGGAAGGTGGATCCTGAAAGTTCTTTGGCCCTAAAAAGGGGGAAGTCAGTCTGGGCTTGTCTCTGGGGTGAGTCAGTGTGAAAGGGCAGGCACCACGGGGCTTTCTCTAATTATATTTCTCTGTGAGTTCAGACAAGCCCTAAAAACTTATCATTACAGTTGATAAAGCTGCAATTACACCGCCTGTGTGTCCCTGCAACTCTGTGTACTCCAGGATTACACCTGCAGCCATGGCCGTGCACACCACAGTGGTCACAGAAGTCAGGACCTCAGTGTTTTTCTATTGCTAGGGTAAACCAGATCTAAACCAGGCAACAAAACAGGTCTAAACCGGGTCAAAAACAGGTCTAAACCGGGTCAAAATCAGGTCTAAACCGGGTCAAAAACAGGTCTAAACCGGGTCAAAATCAGGTCTAAACCAGGTCAAAATCAGGTCTAAACCGGGTCAAAATCAGGTCTACACACCTGAGTATACGTCACACCCCTAGCCAGACTATGAAAAAAGTGCAACTTATAGTCCGAAAAATACGGTATTTGGATTCTGGTCATCTGTATCCAGCCTTTACTGACTCCCAGCATCACATATGAACCACTAAAAATGTGTTGGTGGTGACACTTGTGGCTTCAGAGGCAAGGATTTCTGTTATCACCAGAAAAGATCAAAATATGACGCAGTGGTTTAGTCAGTAATATATTTAGAAGTGGGAAAAAGAATCATTCTTTCTGATGCCTCGATCGTTTCTTTAAAAAGATACTGAACCAATTCTGGCAATTCTGGTAATAATCGGAATTTTGTAAAGACTACAGATTATTAAAGTGGGCCATGTCTAATGCAAATCTTAAGCAACTGGGTTGCAAATGATAACAGAATTTGCTGCTGTAACATATCAATTATTAGTTCTTTAGTTTTGTTTTTTGGAGTAGAAAGTGTTTAAAATTACATTTCATATATAAAATATACAATTAAAAAGAATTATCTTTGAAGAGTTAACGCTGACATGAACCAGAAAGGTGTCTGATGCATCGCTTTTCAATCGAAATCGTGGGCATCTGAATTGAAATTGAATTGAAATTGAATTGAAACGTGAAGTGCTCTGAGATTCCCACCCCTAATAAATTAAAACATTGATGTAATAACAGTTGTTGGAGTGTATTTTGTTCTACAGTTCAGAGTAAAGCACTGCCGTAAACCCTCACAAGTCCAGTTCACTCCTGTCCTCGGCTTTGCTTTTGTTTTCTCCTCCATGTATCTGTAGAGTTTTTTTGCCATTTGGCTGCTCTGTCATTACGAAAATCCAGAAATAAAACCATCTCTAGCTTGTTGTTTGGCTGTAATCGCGATGTTTCGGCGGCGCTCAGACCTGCAAGTGTTGTTTTCAGTCCAGAGACACCTGGGGAAGATGCTGGGCGCTTTCACCCCACAACAACTCTTTTAACCATCACACGGACTCTGAAACTGTTTATTTAAGAGAGAAAAGTTACTGAGTTCCACTTGCAAATCCAAAATACATTGATAAGTGATTATGTAAAGCTTCACATTACCCTCATAGCCCTGTAGTGCTCCTTATATCTCTCTCTGTAACAGAAGCAGGTTCACAGTTGCACTCACCTGTTGTTGTTGTTGTTGTTGTATTATGTCACTTGTCACATGACTCGGAGCTGTGTCACATGACCAGAGATTCCAGTGGCTGTAGTTGTAATCTTATTAGCCATCTCCACAATGCTCCAGGATTAAGCAGGTATTTCTGTAGATCACTGTAGAGACTAAGGAGAGATTTGTCTGCTGTTAGATCCAAGACAACCACTGCTGCTACTGCTGCTGCGGCTCTGGGTTTGTGAAGATCTCATCTAGCCATTAATACTTAAAAGTAATAAAGTATTAAATTTGATGTTGACAAAATCAAGGCCTATTAAATTGTATGGACACGTATTAAATTAAATTGTCTTAAACTGTCAAATTGGGATATTTAAGTTGGGGCTGCACAATTAATTGAAATCAAATTGAAATTGCAGTTTAAACTGTTGCAGTTATCAAATTTCAGAGGCTGCAGTTATTTAAGTGATATAATGTCCTCTGCAGAGAACAAAATATCCCGTCCCCAATTGATCTTAATATGTAAATCGTGCTACAGCTGTAGTTTAGACCTCTACAGAATAATCTGAAAGGCCTGTGACTCCTTGTATTAGTTCAGCAGTGAATATTTCAGTGTCAATGCTCCATCTCATGCTTAAAAAAAATAGTAAACTGTGACCTGAACATTGATTTTACAAAATATATTGCAAATCTAATTGTAACTGCAATATCTGTCAGAAAAATTGCAATTAGATAGTTTTAGCACTAATCTAAGTCAAGTTTTTTAGTGTTGTACTTGTCGAAAATATATTTCAGATTAGTACTTTGTAAGTAAAGAGTTTGTTTTGTGAATTTGGTGTCAGTCTTGGCATTACATTTTATTCTAAGTGGCCTTAAAAAGGTCTTTAATAAGGAAAAACCTGCAGCTTCCCTGATTAAGTGGGGAGTTCTGGTCTGCATTGGTCAGGAAAGGACAGAGGTGGACTGGAGACAGGTGATGGATGTGGAGACTGAAGGCTGAGGCCAGGACACGATGAGCTGGAGCTCAGACTGCTGCAGGAGTTAAAGCTGGGTCTGACAGAGAGAAGTCAGAAGACACAGGACAGAGAGGTTTTCTGCATTTATGGGTCAGAAGTCATCAAACCAGTGTGTAGTTTCTGGTCAGACCGGTTTCTCTGCTGCTCAGGAAGCCCTCAGATTCACTTCCTGTCTAATCCACACCAGACTACAGTAATCCAGAGTGTTATAAATGGACACAGATTAAGGTGTTTACAGGTCAGGATTAGACAGATAACACCTCCTGAGTCTGTTGTAAATGTCCACAGTTATTTAAAGACTGAAGGTACAATGATCCAGACTCAAATGAGGGCCCTAAAGTTCACTGCTCTACATGACACTTTTAACATTAAAGTTTCAAGTTGAAGGTGTGCTCTGCCATAGAAAATATTTTTTTATAGTTAAAATTTCAGGTTTCCCAGCAAAAACTAGGACTAAACTAAGAAATGAATAAGGAATAATAAAAAAACAACATAAACCCTAAACCAGCTCTGAGTGGTTTATATTAGTGGTTCAGGGTTCTGGTTTAATTCTGGTTTAGTACTTGGTTTAGCTTTGGTTTAGCTCTGGTTTAGCTCTGGTTTAGCTCTGGTTTAGCTCTGGTTTAGTACTTTGTGTGAAACGTTGATAATAAATCAGGCGGTAATTACTTTATTGTGTGTTTATAAAGCAGTCATTGTTGAAACCACAGACCACAAACAGAGGAATAACACACACTAGAGTAAAATAATACTGTTATTATTGGAACCACAATAAGGAAATACCACATAATTCTGCTTTAAAGATTATCTTCCATAAAACCTAACACCAGATTCACACTGAATGCGTTGCGTGTGCGGGATGTCTCCGACCAGAGCCAGCTGGGAGACCGCGCGTTTATGCTGGAAGTTATAAGTTCATGTGATAATACCCTTGTATGTAGAGAGCTGCTTGTAAAAAGCCACGTTTGTCTCTGACCACGATCTCCCATTCATTTGGAGATTATTTGGAGATTTAACCAAGGTTAAAGCACAAAACCCACAGAAATATATACTTCAACCCTGGGTAAGGTACGTATATAAATAGTTTGTTTTTACTCAGGTTTAATGCTGTCCGGTCTCGTTTGTGACCCGTGTCCTCAGTTAAGACGTAATGTTTACAGCGATGTGAGCGAGAGGCTTCACAAGTGTTTTTATTTTGAAATTTACCGGATCCTCTTCCCGGGTCTGACTTCCCATCTGATCTGCTCTGTTCAACTTTATACCTGACGGATCTGGCATCTGACAAAAATAGTCATGATATGTATTTCTGTCGGAGTGCCAGACACGGAGACGAACTGCAACGCAGCCGCTGTGAACTCACGCGCTGACTTGCATTGCATATATTTCTTGCGGAGGTCGGACAGGTCACGTAATGGACATGCAACAGATTCAGTGTGAATTGGGCTTAATGGAGAATAGAGAAATGGTCATTATGAGCAGACTGCAGCTCGGCAAGGCCTGAAACGTTTGGTGCAACTTTGGAGCTGAGCTGAACTTCTGCTTTTTGTGATCTGACACCTCAGAGTTTAAAGAGTAGTGGCCTGTGGCGACAGACACTTTCACTTCCCCTTTTCACAGAAGGCTCTTTTTGGTTTGGTTTGCTGAAACTTACATTACCTCCAGTTTGTTGAAGTAAATTTTATTCTGTGGTCTCTTTGGAGTTCTACTGCATTTCTTTCTTGCATTTTGGGAAAACGGTTTAATCACCCAAAGCAGAATTATACTATTTTTCTCCCTTTGTGTACTAGTATTGTATTGGTCCTGTTAAATTGCCCTAATGAATGAATGAATGGGGGATTATTTCAAGCAGAATTGTGGCTGCCAATCTGCGCCTACAGCCTCTCTGACCACCACCAGTCAGTCACACTCATACATTCATACCAATTTTTTTAAAAACAGCAGATGGCCAATAAACACTGCAGATTTTTGGGGCTGATATGCAGGGCCAGTTTTCCTAGTTTTTATGAAATAGTCCGTCCTACTGTGCATCCACGTCTTTTCACTGCTGTCACTGAAGTGCACTGCTCTGCATCAGTAAAGGATAATCAGGACAATAATGTTGGCTATAGCCCTTTTTTAAACATGGCTGTGAAAGACGACACTTAACCACAGTCAACAGTACAGCACCTTCTGTGGATTGAAGCTAATGCTGCAGGTGTTTGTATATAGACTCATGTGTCTGTGTATTTACATTTCCTCTCAGACAGACATTTAAAACTGGGCTAAGTCTGATTGTGACTTAACCACTGCTCTGGATCGACTGAACATAAAAAAAGATGCACTGATAGAGTAATATCATTTTAATAGGGCTCAAAGTTCACTGCATTTATAAAGTGCTGGGGAAATTCATATTTGTAGAGCCAACTTAAGCCAGACTTGGTAGTTCAGTGGTTCTCAAACATTGGTCCTGGTTTTAGTGTTAGATTAGCCTTGGTTTAGTCCTGGTTTAGCCCTGGTTATGTCTGAGTTCAGTCCCTGTTTAGACTTTGTTTAGTTCTGTTTTAACCCTCTGGTTTAGACCTTGTTTAATCCTGGTTCAGCCCCGGTTTAGGCCTGTTTTATTGCTTTGATTTAGCCCTGATTTAGTCCAGTTTAGCTCTTTGGTTTAGACCTGGTTTAGTCCTGTTTTAGCGCTGGTTTAGTCCCTGTTTAGCTCTTTGGTTTAGACCTAGTTTAGCCCTGGTTTAACCCCCTAAAATTACTGTAATGGGCCTGATATATTGGTCTATCTGTAGTTGAAAATCCTCTTTGGAAAGTGGAGGGACTGGAACACGCTGGACACCATCAAGTGCACATCTCACATGATCCAAATGTAACTTTTACTTTTGTTACATAGCCCTCACATCCTTTTACAGTCTCACTTACGTCAGCGCTACAACTTTTCACTTAGGCGCTAAAATTACTGAACCACTTTTCAACTCCACTCAATGGCTCTGCATTATCACTGTGGGCTGCAGGCCTCTGTCCAATCCTCTCCCTTTTATAACTCTTTTATCCCACTTTTCTTCCACTTACCAACGTCATTTTCACACTAAACTGGGCGTGGAGCTAAGTTAAAAGGGTCTAGTGGGGGAAACATGCAAATCAACCCACAGCAAATCAAATAAGTGAGGTCATTAATGCAACAGGAACATCGGGAGTAAGTGAGAGACTTTCTGTTCCAGCTCTAACATTGATACTGACACAGATCTGTTGATACTGACAAAAATGTGTGAACTGGCAGAGGATTCACTGAAGGGATGTTTTTATGCAACAGAGCCAGAAATGAAGTTTGCAAAGAGATAAAGTCTGCACTGCATTGCTCAAGAATGTTGCTTATTAGCTAATTAAAGCTATTAGCTATAATTTTCTTCTGGAACAGACACTGTCTCTGTTTTATTAGCAGACATTCACTCAGTGTTAGCAAGAACTGTAGACTGACCAATATGAGCTGGAGAAAAGTCTGGATGTTGTTGTAAGGTCGTGGGACTTTGCAGTATTCTTTAAATACAAGATAAACTCTGCATATATTAGTGGTGAGAAAAGAGATGTTGTGAGGTTTAGAGACAGTGGCTAGGAGGAACAGACAGGTGCAGAGCTGAAGATGTTTCTGTTCTCTGTTCAGGACAAGGATAGAGAGGATTACTTCATTAGTCCATCAGGGGGACAGCTCATGTAAGAGTTTCAGGTGAAACTACATACATACGTTTCAGGCAAACTTGAGATGGTTTGTACATGTACAGAGGAGGAGGGGTTGTGAATATATGGAATAGGACAGTGGTTCCCAAAGTGGGGTCCGCGGAGGTACTGCTCTAAGTTAGGTACATAAAAATAAATTGAGTTTGAAATGAATTACTTGCTTTATTAGTTATATACTTTTTAAAAACATGACTTTAAAACTATTTTTAGCTAACAGTCAGTGGTTTTTTGGAAAGTTTTTGATTGAAATTTATGGAGAAAAACATGACATAGTTTTATGAATGGAGGGAAGTTCTACATTTGGGGGTCTGCGTGGGGTTTTTGGAAATTTAAGGGGGCCGCAACAGTCTTGACTTTGGGAATTGCCGGAATAGGAGATTTATTAATGTAGTGAAAGAGGACATGAAGTTAGTCAGTGTGAGAGAAGAGGATGTAGAATGGAAACCGCTGAAAGGGAACAACACACACATTTTTTTAAATTATAGTTTATAGTTTTTCCTTAATTGGGCTGTAATAATCAGAAAATAATGTTTAAAAGGTCTTATTGAGAGTAAAAATGGGTATGCAGAGTTTAATTAATTTCAATTCTTTTTGAAGGCTTTTTGAAGACCATCTCAACTTATTTTAAGACCTCATTGCCCCTTCAAGAAAACGGTAAACAGTTGAATTTTGCGATCAGGCCACGTAGCTTTTGTATCTCAAGATGTGCGTAATTAAGTAAATTTTATTTATATAGTAGGGCTGCACGATATGGAGAAAACATGCGATATTCGATAACTATGTTGAAAATTGCGATAACGATATTATTGCGATATTTGAAAATAATAGTAAGTTAAATTCACTACATTTTACAAAAATGTAAGTTCCTGTATTTAAAAGTCAAAACTGTGACAAAATCAAAACTTACCACAGACTAAACCAGGAATAAAACAAGGCTAAGCTGTGACTAAATTAATTAAATTACCACTAAAACTGGACTTTTTAAACATTTTTATTTAGTCACAACACATGTTCTTTTAAGGCTCAGGTGGAAAATGATTCTTCAGTGTAAATCTCTGTCAGATGGAAGACCACAGCGTTATTGTATTATATTTAGATTCTTGCGATACGGATATTGCATTGGCTGATATTGCAATAACAATTTTGCGATTATATTGTGCAGCCCTATTATATAGCACCTCTCACAGATAAAGATCACACAGTGCTTTACAAAGTGCAGCAATATAAATAAAACATTTAAAACTACAAAGATAAAGCAATATTAAAAACACAACAATAAAATGTAAAACCCAGTCAACTAAAAGCTTGTCTAAATAAAAGTCTTCAGCTGCTTTTTTAAGGAATAAACAGAGTCAGCCACATGGAGGGACAGGGGCAGGGTGTTCCACAGTCGGGGGGCTACAGCCTGAAAAGATAGGGACCCCTCGAGTTTTAAAACAAGTTTTGGGACCTTAAGGAGGTTCTGGCCCGAGGACTGAAGACTGCAGACAGAAACCTGAGGAGATAGAAGGTCTGAGATGTACTGAGGAGCCTGTCCATTCAATGCTCTGAAGGTTAAAAAGTAATATTTTAAAATCAATTCTAAATTTGATGGGAAGCCAGTGTAAAGAAGATGAAATTGGCGAGATTTGAGCCATTCTGTTGGATCCTGTTAAAAGCCTTGCTGCAGCAGAGAGCAGATTTGTTAAAACAAGTAAAAAGTGAATTGCAGTAGTCTAAACAAGACAACGCTCTTAGTTTTGAAATATTTCAGTAGATGATAAAAGCAGTTCTTTACCATTTGACTCGAGTGACCATCCAGAGACATGGATTTGTCAAACAAAACACCAAGATTCCTAAGGCTCGACTGGACGGAGGAGACCAGAGAACCAAGGCGTTGGTTTATCATGCAACGTTGTGTGTAGGCAAGTCGATATGACAGTCCGAGCACTCCTGCACATCATTTTTTTTAACAGTCATGGAGGAAAATCAATCCATTATTGCATACTTTTTGCAGTCAAACTGTCTGTGGACAAAACTTTAATACCAACAAAATTTAATACTTCATAAAGTCATGTTTAAGACTTTTTAGTACATTAATTTACCCAAAATTGATTTAGCAACTTTTAAGACCCCGCGGGCATCCTCTTATAGGAATGCTAATGCTGACTGTGCTGTCTGAAAGATTTCTTTTACTTGTTAATCTTCGGCTCTGGTGAGATGTAGAGGCCTGTAAGTTTGTGGCTGTGGGTGGGAGGAGGACAGACAGAGTGCTGGAGGAACAGCCTTTAATGTGGAGCTGGTAAATGTGCTTAGGGTGATAACAGTATTTTTATCTGAAACGCTGCAGTTTGGCCAACTTTTAAAAGTAATGGTCATTTATTTGAAAATTTACTAAATTGTTTTCATGATGGGACAAAACTTTTAGCCATTTTAAGTGTAATCTTACCTAAACCAGGGACTAAACGGGACAAAGTCAGGCCTAAGTCAGGGTTAAACCTGGGGAGCCTTAACCAGTGATAAACTAGGACCAAAACAAGGCTAAACCAGGAATAAACCAAGGGCTAAATGGTAAGGGTGCTCCGATCGATCGGCCGCCGATCATGATCAGCCGATCATGGCTAAAAATAGAGTGATCGGTGATTGGTAAAATGGGCCGATCAAATTACAATAAACACGTGAGGCTCTCACATTTACTGTCCTGCAACTCCTGTTTGATTAAACAGCAGTAGCGTTATTTTAGCAGTGTTTTTAAGTTAAGCCCTGGTTATAACTAACATAAACCTGCCCTGGAGGCGCTGCTTTGTGTCCCCGCTGTGTCCCCGCCTGCTTTAGGAGCGCACGGGACAGAACCGAGGCGCAGCAGTGCGTGTATTTGCAAACACCAACGTAAATAGAGCTACAGCTAACCCGCTAACAGTTACGTTAAAAGGATTAAGAAAGTTCAGAGTCTGCCTGTGTCTTGTTGCGCGGAGAAAACTGTGCGTTTGTGGCTTAAACTGCACCAAGTGGCTGCTGATGGAAAGAGAAAGTAAAAAGGCAGCCCATGTGTCCCCGTGATGTCTGAGAGGAGCACCTTTCATCGTTGTCTTCTCTGCTCTCTTTGCACGTTTTCTTCATTCAGACGTTGTCAAAACTGGCAGCAGGAGCTGTCTGCTCTTTAGTCCACTGTGTTTCAACCTGGTTTGGCTGCGCGTTACGCGGACACAGGCGCTGCACCCGCAGACTCGCATTAAAGGAACCAATTAAGAAGAACAGCTGATTTTTACATCAGCGGAGCATTCAAACAAAGCCACAGACACTGGGCACACATTAAAGACCAATAATGCAACAAAATCCTCTTCTAAAACAAAAATAAGTAGAATTTTGTTGTTCTTTTATATTTACAAAGGCTACAGTATTTTTCAAATGGAACTAATAATAGCCTGCATACAATACATTACTACATTGAAGACCACGTGATCGGTATCGGCCATGATCGGTATCGGCCGATCACAGCAGAGGCTGATCAGGTGATCGGTGATGGGCCTCAAAAACCCTGATCGGAACACCCTTACTAAATGGGACAAGGTCAGGGCTAAACTGAGAAAAGTTCAGTGCTAAACCTGGACTAAATCAGGACTAAACCTGGAGTAAACCAGGTCTAAACCAAGGACTAAATGGGACATGGTCAGGGCTAAACCAGGAGAAGTTCAATGTTAAACCTGGACTAAATCAGGGCTAAATCCGGCTAATCCATGTCTAACCCTGGACTAAACCAGGACTAAAGCAGAGCTAAATCAGGGCAAAACCAAGGACTAAACCTGGACTACAGCAGAGCTAAATCAGGACTAAACCAAGGACTAAACCTGGACTAAAGCAGAGCTAAATCAGGGTTAAACCAAGGACTAAACCTGGACTAAAGCAGAGCTAAATCAGGGTTAAACCAAGGACTAAACCTGGACTAAAGCAGAGCTAAATCAGGGCTAAACCAAGACTGAACCCAAATTTAACCCAGACTAAACTAGGACTAAACAAAGGAGGGCCTTAACCAGGGCTAAACCTGGGGTAAACCAAACAACTAATCCTTGACAGGCCCACACATGTATTATCTTATTTGACTTTGGTCCTCAGCATTATAATAGTGGAAAGGCCTGTTTTGGGGTTTGTAAGTCTCCTGTTCTGCTTGAAAACTCTGTGCTTTGCCCTGGTTCTCTGTGTGTGGCTGTAAGAAGGAGCCAGAGGAAGAAGAGTAATGTGGAGATAACACACTGTCATTAACTCAGAGCCACAGTATCTGCAGCCTGCATCAGGGCGGAGTCCAGTCCAGATCCTGGTACGGCTCAGTCCCAGTGGAGACTTCTGAGACCTCTGTCCTCTTCAAACTGTCTCCTCTCTCATCAGCATAATATCCACAGCTCTGCAGAGAAATCTGGACATGAGGAAGGCAGTTGGCCCCAAAAAAAGGACTTAGATGGACATGTTACTTGCACTACACCGTTTTTTATACACTGTTTGACATTATTCAGTCCATATATTCTCCAGTAAATGTAAGTCTCTAGGTCGCATTAATATGTATTTTTACGTAAATCAAAGCTATTTCTGCATGCTTCATGTTTTCATTCAATTATTTACTGTTTTGATCAGCGGCCCATATGTTCCGGCTCCATGTGTTATTCATGAATTATTCTGTAGGAGCAGAGCTTGTGGCTAATTAACAGGAATTACATTTGTACCACTTTCTGTAAGGAGTTTAAACATCACATGAGCTGACTTCAATCAAGCTATGGTTCATATGAGTGGTGGAATCACAACATATTACTACTTCACTACAGTATTTATGCATGATATTAGTCCAGGTTTATTTTATATCAAATTATTTAAAATTCTTCTCACCCAGGAAAATAATCTGCCTTTTATTGTGCAGTGACTTATTGATTTTGCATAGATTTAAAGCAGGATACTCTTCCTGATGCAAACCCTCTCCATTTATCTGGGCTTGGGACTGGCACAAAGAGTACACTGGCTCATGACCATTTGTGGCTGGATTTTATCAGCTTAGTAGAGTAGACTACTTGAGGTCTTAATTTAGTAAAATGTTTTGGGCTCCACTCTTGGCATCAATAAAGTTGGTCTAATTTATTACTTGATAACTTTTATTTTTTATTTTATTTAAGAGCATAGATGATTTTTAGATAACAGACATCTTTTTAAATGTTTTGTTACCAAGACTCTGATGAGTCTCCCACATCCTTTGGTCGATTTCAGTCGATTTATCCCTGTACTGGGCATAACTTTGTTATAATTTAACAGTTTCTTTGGTTGACTACAGCTCTAACATTTTTGTCAGTATCGCCCAGCCCTAGTCGTGGGCATGTTCTCAGCAGGTTCTTGAGTGAAGAGAATAGTGTAAAAAATATAGGACATGTTTCCAACTTGCAAGGACTGCAAGCTGGACCTCTTAATGCTGGGAGGATTATCGGCCGTTTGGCGCAGTCGGATGGTTTGATGTAGTTGGTGACGTGAGTCTGTTTGGTGACTTCCACACCATCAGACGTAGTGGGACGCAGTAGTTAGTAGTAAACTAGTGGGACCTAGTTCTGTCAGATTGAACATGTGGAATCTGCGCCAAGAGTTGTGCTCAAACGAGCTCTGATTGGCCCTGTCCCGTTCATAATTTGTCAAACAGCTCATGTTTAACAAAATATAATGAGCTTTCTGTTCTAAAACTACTTCATTATGTTTCCCACATCTGTGACCCCAATGTGCTGCAATTAGCTTACATTAGCTTTAGCCTCATGCTAATGTGCTGCAGTTAGCTTACCTTAGCTTTAGCCTGGTGCAGATGAAAATATAATCCTTCTGAGGCAAACAGCTAAAATAATCCAGTCCCTTTTATGAATTACTGTAATCAGACATGTTTAATTTAGCGTGTATAATTATTATTGACTGATAAATACTTGAGTTAAACACGTGAGTGCTGCGTAGTTTTGTTTACTAGAGTTTAAGTAACCGCAGAGTTTAGTGACTAGCGCCGCCTACTGATGTAGATTGTTATGACGTCTTGCACATGCACAGAACTAATGCACTGGTACGTTTGGTGTTGGGTAGTGGGTTTGGCTTCGGTGTCTGTAGCTACTTTTAGTAGGCGACAAGGGGAGACATGAGGAGACAAAGCAGCCGCCTCTGCTGACGGTGGTGGGGCATTGGGTTGGTGTGTCCCAGACTTTAATCAGCGCCTCGCCAAGTGCTGTTGCAAATGATTAAATACCCCACCACTCCAAAGCTCATCTCCTCAGTATCGTCTTTTTAATGAAGGATGCCCCTATGCATCTTCTGTGGGCTTGATTGTAAAGAAGCTTGTAAAATATGAAGGTGTTTCTTACTTTTTACAGTAATGTGAATCCCTTGACTTTCTGTCTGCTTCCTGCACCTATCCAACATCACCGCTCAAAACAGCTGGTCCAAAAGTGAACTACTGGTCTCATAAAAAGTTGTTTATTTTATGGTTGTGTCTTGCAGTGTTTTATGCGTCTCTCTCAGTGTGAACAGGCCTGACAGGACTGAACAGGAATGTGGTCTGAACGTGTATGTCATGGGCTTTTCCACAGGAAAAACCCAGCCAATCATTCAGTCTGTAATTACCTCCCCATGCGCTAATGTTGTATGCAGATATAGAGATGGTTGCTTCTATATTTGTAACTTTTTTTTTTTTTTTTTTACATGAATTACAGAGTTCTTTATTTATAATGGAGTTCATTTGTGAAAAAGCAACACCATGAGACGCCATATTGGTTTTATTTCTAAGATTTTAATATGCTGCATATGCCAGTAAGAGAGTTGTGTTTCTGCTGAAGTCCTCGTTGTTGTTCAGTCCTCTGTGGGATTTTTGTCTTCGTTCTGTTTCCATTTTAACAACAGTAAAGTCCCTCTGACGTCCCACGCAACGACCACATTCAAACAAACCCACTTTTTCCACAAGTCTTTGTACAACTGGCTTCTGCTGCTGTCCCCGTTCACAAATAAGAACAGAGCTGCTCATAATGCGGCGTATCCTGGTGTTTTATGGCAAAACCGGCAAGAATCCACCATGTTTGTTTGGTTACAGGTCAGTGGTGCGCTGCTTAAGTCCTTGCCCTTTGTTTCTCTGATTGGTTACTTCGTCTGTCATTGTTCATAGAAACTGAAAGGAAACTTGTGTGAAGGGATACCCGACTAACTTCTTTGTATAGAATAGGAAAAGAGTTTGTCTGCCCGGCCAGACTAATTTAGTTCACATCTTCTGGTTTAATCAAATTTTGTAGTGTGGCGTCATATTGATTTTTTGTAGAAACTCTTGTTCTGGTTTTGTCCCTGTCTTTAGCTTTACCACAGATATTTTAAGCTCTCCACTCACTTCCTGCAGTGCACAGTTCTCCCTATAGCTCAGATGTATATAGCGCCTGTTTTCTGAGCTCTGTATTCTCCTCACCCCCCATCTGTCAGTTCCTCTGTCATTACTGTCTGTATCATTATAGTCATTATATTCAGATGTTAGTCTAAGGTTCACTCGCACACCTTTCATTTACTCTGGCCTTTATCTCATTATCAGCTCACTGCACCTTAATACTGCAGATAAAATTGGACTTGATTATAGCCCGGTTTAGGTATGGTTTATTCCTGGCTTTAGTCCTGGTGAGTCCACTATTTCGAGGCGGATTTCCACTTGGCACGTAGGTTGTTGTGTTTTTATATGGCTGTGTACAAATTTCCACTTATTTACTCTTAGAAATTTCTCA
Organism: Bostrychus sinensis; assembly: GCA_020698575.1. Taxonomy (NCBI): domain Eukaryota; kingdom Metazoa; phylum Chordata; class Actinopteri; order Gobiiformes; family Eleotridae; genus Bostrychus; species Bostrychus sinensis. Next base: position 3,898,930 of record CM036247.1, read on the forward strand.
AGTTTTATTGTTGACAGTTCCATCTACACCAACCCAGCTAACATCTTTGGAGTTATTTTTCATCAGCATCATTGTTATCATTAGGCCGACATCTTTTCCTCTCAAACAAGACGCACTGTACCTGTCATGAGCCAATTTTCGGAGTCTAAAATCATAGCTGCGTCACTTCACGGTCCTCATCGTCACTACAGGCTGACAGAGGGGAAATGGAGGTGACTCAGCAGAATATAAGGTTCCAGTGAAAAGAAGTGAGCTACGGATAGACGGGAATCTCTGCTGCAACAACAACAGGCCTGGGGACAGACGTTTATTTTCGAGGGCTGACAGTCTCCGGTTGCTTAGTCGATTAATCGGTCAGTGAAGTTTTGGTTAATATGTTGAATCCAAGCTTTGCATCAAAAAAGTGGGTCTGATTTATTTCTTGATGACTTTTATTTTTCATTTTATTTAAGATAGTATAAGTGATTCTAGATAGCAGTATATTTTACAGTCATCTTTGTTTTATTACCTAATTAATGTGAAGTAATTTGTTTGTTACTGTATTGTTTGGTTGATTTTGGTCGATTAATCACTGTACTGGACATAACTTTGGTCGATTAACAATTTCTTTGGTCGACTACAGCCCTATTATTTTTCCATTCTGTCACATATTTAGGGTGCATTCACACTAGTCCTATGGTCCACGTTATTATTATTATAACTAGGGCTGCACAATGTGGCGAAAACATGCGATATTCAATAACTATGTTGAAAATTGCGATAACGATATTATTGTGATATTTGAAAATAGAGCCTACTTTTCAAACATAGTAAGTTAAATACATTACATATCACAAAAATGTAAGTTCCTGTATTTACAAGTCAAAACAGCGACAAAATCAAAACACAGACTAAACCAGGAATAAAACAAAGCTAAGCTGTGACCAAATTAATTAAATTACCATTAAAACTGGACTTTTTAAACATTTTTATTTAGTCACAACACATGTTCTTTTAAGGCTCTGGTGGAAAATGATTCTTCAGTGTAAATCTCTGTCAGATGGAAGACCATAGCATTATTGTGATATATTTAGATTCTTGCGATACGGATATTGCGTTTGCTGATATAGCGATAACAATAATTTTGTACTATATTGTGCATGCCCTAATTATAACCTTTATTTAGACAGGAAAACCAATTGAACGTCTAGCTCTCTTTTGCAATGGTGCCCTGTAGATAAATACATGTGTTCATACAGATAAGGATATGAATTGTACAAATTAATAAAATACAAATTGTATTATAACAAAAGACAATTAAATAAAATGAAGACATAAAACATTATTAACAATGAAACAATCAAATTAAAATCGCGCAGTCGAACTCTGATGCGGACCAAAAAAAAGCAAACTCTGGTCCGCCTTAAAGCATAAGTCTCAGCATGGTTGAAGTGGGCCCTGGTGTGGTTTGATAGCATAAAGGTGCTTTTCCGCTGAGGAGAATGGTACGGGACATGTTAGTATGAGACGCCTCGAAACGGGTCGTCCCAAAACCTGCTTGTGTTTCCATGACTCTGTGTCCAGGAGACCGGTGTCTATTACAAAAACACAAGCGCAACAAAAGATGTGTTTATAAATGAGCTTTATTTTTAGAAAAAGCCGCCACAACATTAACTTGAACTTTCTTGGAATACAACTGTTTCTCTCAAGGACAAGACGTGTTTGATTAAAAATAACTTTTTCCTTTTTATTTCTGTTCTTTGGCTTGTTTTTGCCTGAGTGAGGATTCTCTCTCAACCAATCAGCTTGCAGCAGTGCCTCCTCTAACTGAGCTGGACCCCATCGGGAAGAGGTGCCAACACTAGAACGACATGGACCACTTTTTGGGAAATGGAAACACCCCCAAACTGCCCCGTCCCGCCTTGTTCTGTCCTAGTGGAATAGCACCTTATGTGAATGCAAAGCAGACCAAACTGCGATACAAAACTAGGAAACACAAACAAAACAAACGCACGTGTACAGCGATAACAGGGGAGAAATGGCTCTCGGTCAGACGTGGAGTGAGGAGAAGGTCAAAGCCCTGACAGAAATCTCAGAAAATCAGAGAGCTAAAGCCAATAGGAACAGAAGTGTTGTCTGCATCAAAACTCCTTGTGAAGTATTCTCTTAACATTTTTTCCACCGATGATTCTATTACAAAATGCTTAGAAATGGCATATACTTCACTGTTATTAAAACTATTTCAACCACAGGGCTCACAAGCAAGTGTAATCTTTGTGCCAGTCCCAAACCCAGATAAACGGAGGGCGCACAATGACTTACTGTGGCAACTTCAGAAGGAAAAACCCGAAAAGCAAGAGGACTGTACCCAAAATAAACGTTAAATGTAGTGTAGCTCAGAGAAATACAGAGAGAAGGTGTTATGTTGCTAGTAAAACTTTTTTTTTTTTTTTACCTGATTAAATGTTTTAAATTTTTGGTTAGACACATTATCCTCCTCAGTCCCTGCCTCGTTCCAATTCTCGTCTTACCTCAGATTTGATTGCCCCATCTTCCATTATTGAGTGAAACTGTAGAGCGGTGACCTCAGCAGAACGACTGTGTTTAAACGACATGTTTCTGACTCTGTGAGTCACCGGCTCCGCCACATCTCTGCTCTAATACTTCAGAGTATGGCTGGGTTTTATCACAACACAGCAGTCACTGATGTCCGCATGTATTCGCAGTGCAGGGTTAGCTTTGTTTTTATTTAAAAATGCCAGAATTGTTGAGGACAGGTGTCACGAATCTGGCATTTGGACTCGGACTCGTTTGCATTTAAGGAAAACTAAATTTTGAGTCATCAGTGATAACACTAGACATTAAAAAAGCACTAACTGATTTTTTTCCCTTGTATTTGTATTTAGTAAAGCCTCAGAGGGGGATGGACAATATCACTCCATTATTGGAATACTGGTACTGGAATTTGTCTTTGCCCGGTAATAATGAAAAAGCCTAATTGAACAGTGTATTTTGTAAAGTGCAGCTGACCTATTGGCATCTCACATACAGAGCGAAAAACAAACGCAGATGAAACATTCTGACACGCCGCTTTAATGTGAGCAGTACAGAGGCTGTATCTCCCACAGAAAAGGGACATTTGGACCTCCCACAGTGTCTAGTTTAAAGTTAAACTTTGTTTCTGCAACTGGGCCAGAGTGTCCTGTTCTTACGTTGTCATTTATATTGTTATTGTAATAAACACCAAAAAATATTAAGATATAGTTTAACCATTAGGCTACGTTCACACCAAATGCGTTTTAGGTGTCTGGGGCGTCTGGTTTACATGTTAAGTCCATGTAAACGTGCGTTTAGACGTCCTGTGGCACAAATCAAGCGTCCAGCTCGTTGTGAATTGGGCTTTGATGCACAAACCGTGTGATGTGAATTAAGCATTGACACCAGAAATGCTCGAGTGGAAAAAAATTAGCCCTGATTAGCGGCCGTTATCCTGACAAAGACTCCTCCCATGACGCTCTATTCGCGCGTCTGAACACACTTTGTTTAGACGTGCAAATAAAGCGAATGTGATGCTCCACTTAAGCATCTGACCTCAGAATGTCCAAGCGTCCAACCTGACGCAAATGACGCGAATTTTGACGCCTCAGACACCTCTGGTGTGAACGCAGCATTAGAGGTCTAAGCTTAATTTTTGCAGTTTTTCAGTGTTTTCGAAACTACCCTCATATATCACCTTTGGAACTGAGAAACATATGATTATTATACATCATTTTGTTCAGGACAACGTTACCTATTTGAACAGATGATACTTAGTTTTGTTTGCTGTACTATTTGAACACCTCACAGCCTAGAATACACAAAAAACACAAAATCTGAAATAAAAATGTTTTCAATTTTTAGATATGAGAAAAGCAGACATGCTTAACGAAGGTTTCTGAGTCCTTCAAAAGTGAAAACATGTTCTTATAAACAACATATAAAAGAATCAGTGATTTATAATAAAGCTAAATGCCTTTAGGAGGCATTTGAACATAGGCGATAAAGGTAAAAATAGACCTGGATCATGTCCCACTTCATTTTCTGTTTACTTTATCAATGAACTGTGAACTATTGGCTTTTGTCAGATGTTGAAGGTTTCAAATAGGTGTAATTCTATCACATTTGAACATTTACAAAGTGAACAGTGCCCTCTATACAGCTTACTGAAGGGCGGCACATGTGGACAAACTGGAAACTGCAGGAGAGTGAAGTCTTGCAGCTCCTCGCCTCTTTTCTCCCTCCTTGTACTTCTGACCATGAAAACAAAGTTCTGCAAGTAAATATCCCTTTTCTGACCATTTTTTGAGGAAAAAATCAGGGATAAAATCTGAAATCACCGTGGGAACTTTCCGCGTTAAAGCATTCAATAGACGCGTGTATATTTATTTATCATATTTAATATCAAAATCTCTGAGATTACTGGGCCTATTGATGTGAAAACAGACAAAGCGTAAAGCTGTCAGGAGTAATTGTAAGCATCTCGCTAAGTGAAACGTTTTTTTAACTACAACTCTGCAAAGATGCAACGTCATTCAGTCGTGCCAGCGTGATCATGAACCTCTTAGGGTTAAAGTTATTTCCCCTAACCAACTCTGAGATTCATCTGGGCTTTAAAGTGTTTTTGACAGGGTGGGACCTAGAGCAGGGACTGAATTTTTGGACCAAGCACTGACTCTGATTTAGGCTTTATTATCAAGGAATTTGGTTGTGTCTGGTTAAACAGAGAAACAGCACAAATAAAGGAAATAAGTTCAGTTATGTTTAACAAGGCAGAGAGTAGTTGCTGGATCGGTCTAACTTTGAACTCTGAGCTAATAGTTTAAGGTCAGCTCTAAGCCTCAGTTTGTTTTTTTGCTTTTGTCAGTGGTGAAATGGTCCAGGTTTGTTTTTTCTCAAATAATAGTGGACTAAAAAGAAAATACAGCGAAGGTTGCTATGCTGTCAAGGTAGTGGCTTTTGGAAAGGACTTTTTTTATTCTTGCTTTTTAAACAAACCAATCTTGCCCCAACACCACTGCTGCATTTCATGATTTTAGGATAAAACTCTCTTGGCTTTTGCTGCAGCCTGGTGCAAGATGATAAAAAGGAACTGACCTTATATTATTATGCTCATAACCTTGAAGTTGCACTGGCCTGAAATGTTTCCCATATGTTTGTAGTAGTAGTTCTGTTATAGCAGCCTTTTCCCTGCTTAAAGACTATATTTAAGACTCTATTAAACATTTATCTGATCTCTCCCTCCTCTGTGTATTTCTAAAGCAGTTAAATGTGCAAATCTCTGTGTTTAGTGGACACTTTATTGAGATGATGCTGGAGAGCGGCTGTACCCAGAGGGAGGCTGCTCTGAATTAATCATGTCTTGGATCTGAAGCTGCTGCTGCGGAACAAGGAGCATTTAGATTCAACACGAGCAGCGCACAGCCACACTTTACCCAGCCAAAATACAGCCACATTTTACTGCAATTAGTTACAAATGTAAAACTGGTCACCGCCATCTCTATTTCTGTTTGTCTTTTTGTGCTGTTTTTCTGTGTACGCAGATGTAGACAGAGCTGTAATAGGCACTTTCTCATTATTGACAACTCAATAATAAAGTCTAGTCTTTTTTCGATTGCAGTATGCTATTGGAAAAAAGCCTGAAGGGGCATACTGTTGTGTTAAAAATAAATTCTTTTCTCTTCTGTTTTTCTGCCTAAAAGGTTGATTAAATGGAGTAGTTTATTTTTAATGAGAATATTGCATTGCTGTCTTTTTCTGCTAAATATCTGAGCAAAACAACAATAAAGCAGCAGAAGTGAAGTGCATTACTCGCACAGTGACATCAGCAAAGACGTCAATGTATTTTTGTGTTAACCCTCCCTGCTTCTAAAGGCCAGGTCTGTTGTAATTTATTTACCATACGAAGCCTTGTTAAAAGACGCTAAAAGCCCCAGAAGTACATACATTAGCGCTGCAGCCAGTTTGTGCTGCATCTAAACGAAGGCCTTACAGAGGTAAAATAACTGTCTCTGTTGTGATTATTAGTGTTTTTAGCGTCTGCAGAGTCTCCACAGTCAGTATTTAGCCGCTCTGGAGCTAGCAGCAGCTTTAACCACAACACAGGGAACAGTGCAACTCTTGGAGGACGCTATTTCTGCAGAAGTTGATTGTACGATAGAGCTATTTTTGACGTCATACAAAATTAAAAACACAAATTAAAGGCTCTACCGTATTTTCCAGACTATAAGTTACTCTGGAGTATAAGTTGCATCGGTCAAAACATGCGTCATGAAGAGGAAAAAAACATATATAAGTCGCACTAGACTATAAAGCGCACTTATTTAAAAAGGTATTTCACAAAATCCAAGATCAAGAACAGACATTTAATCTGGAAAGTCAAGTTATTCAACTACACAACAGCACACAGAACAACACATGATTGAAAGATAACAAAACTATGTCAATTCGTTTGTGCATCGTTTGTGCTCCCTCCATTTTTGAAATATTAATAATTCATTTATTTTTATGCAGCCCCATCTATATTGCAAGTAGGGCTAACCCAATGAAATGTGTAATTAATGAGAAGGTAATTAAACGCCTTAATATGCAGAAGGACGTGCTTAACTCCTCGTTTATATCCTGCTGACACAAAATGTGAGGCTTTATTTATTTTGGCACTGTTTTGTTTTGTCAATACAGGTATTTACATTTTAGTTTTAAGTGAATTTAACTTTCTATATCAAAAAGTAAGCCCTATTTTAAAATATTATAAAAATATACTTTTTTGAAATTTTCAACAAAGTTATCAAATATCAATGTTTTTTCCATATTGCCCAGCCCTATTTGGAAGACAATTTTGAATATTTAGAGCCTCGAACCTCACAGAAATGGATTAGAAATGGTAAATATTAAGATTGTACTGTTGGCAAACCACAAGCCTGACTCTCAGTGATCACCTTCATATTAGAGCTGCACAATAATATAAAACCTGTATTCTGCTTCAACCTAGAACATGCACAGCCTTGAAAATGGGTTTGTTGTGTAAGTCCCATTGTAGTTAACCCTTCACAAAAGCCTTGCCTTGAATAATATTACCATCCATCAAGCTGCTGTATACACTCCAACATGAAAATGACATTGAAAACAACTTGAATTTTTCTTTTTTTCTTTTTTTTTTTTTACTTGAAAATGCCAAACAATAAAGACTATTTGGTATGCTTTTTACATGGAATAGAAAATAGGTTGGTTGTGTAAGTCTTCTCAGAACTGACCCAGAGCCTATTCCTTTGCATTGACGCAGTCCTTCAGGCTACGCCATTCACTGAGTTTACATAGAAACGCATTGCAAAGTGAGATATCTTATCCAACACGCCGCTGTGTAAGTCTGACTGACAAGGGCATTTCACCTGCAAAAACACTTGTCTCAGAGAGCACAATTTTCAACTCTTTAGACGAGATGTTTACAAGATTTGACAGTCCGCCGAAAGTTGGCAGCACAGTATTTACAGATAGGATCTTTTTTTATCATTAACAGATGCAAATTATGAAATAGGTCAAAGTTGCTTCGTCACTAAGGCTTTCTGGTAACACTTATAATAACTTACACTTAACAGCACTTATTAAAGATTTGTTAAAGGCCGGCTACAAGTTTGAAAACTTGTGTACTCTTATATATTAAAGTTTTATATTTAAATTTAAGTCAGATTTGTGCTTCTCTTTTTCTCTGCTGTTTTGTGATGAGCAGTTGAAGCCAGCACTGGTTTAGTCCTGGTTTAGTCCTGGTTTAGTCCTGGTTTAGTCCTGGTTTAGACCTGGTTTAGTCCTGGTTTAGTCCTGGTTTAGTCCTGGTTTAGTCCTGGTTTAGACCTGGTTTAGTCCTGGTGTAGACCTGGTTTTGTGGTGTGAGCAGTTGGAATTAATGCTGGTTTAGTCGTGGTTTAGTCATGGGTTAGTCATGGGTTAGTCATGGGTTAGTCGTGGTTTAGACCTGGTTTAGACCTGGTTTTGTGGTGTGAGCAGTTGGAATTAATGCTGGTTTAGTCCTGGTTTAGTCGTGGTTTAGTCCTGGTTTAGTCCTGGTTTAGTCCTGGTTTAGTCGTGGTTTAGTCGTGGTTTAGACCTGGTTTAGACCTGGTTTAGTCATGGTTTAGTCATGGTTTAGACCTGGTTTAGTCCTGGTGTAGACCTGGTTTAGACCTGGTTTAGACCTGGTTTTGTGGTGTGAGCAGTTGGAATTAATGCTGGTTTAGTCGTGGTTTAGTCGTGGTTTAGTCCTGGTTTAGTCCTGGTTTAGTCGTGGTTTAGTCGTGGTTTAGACCTGGTTTAGACCTGGTTTAGTCATGGTTTAGACCTGGTTTAGTCCTGGTGTAGACCTGGTTTAGTCCTGGTTTAGTCCTGGTTTAGACCTGGTTTAGTCCTGGTTTAGACCTGGTTTAGACCTGGTTTAGTCCTGGTTTAGTCCTGGTTTAGTCCTGGTTTAGTCCTGGTTTAGACCTGGTTTAGTCCTGGTTTAGACCTGGTTTAGACCTGATTTAGACCTGATTTAGACCTGATTTAGACCTGGTTTAGACCTGGTTTAGTCCTGGTTTAGACCTGGTTTAGACCTGATTTAGACCTGGTTTAGACCTGGTTTAGACCTGGTTTAGTCCTGGTTTAGACCTGGTTTAGTCCTGGTTTGATCTCTTTCCAGTCGTAGTTTGCTGTCTCCAGTGAATAAAGACGAAGTGCACGAGCTGGGACTCGATCAGTGAAAGTGTCCCTGATCTGGATGGGACCGCTCCCTTTGTCCTGAGCGTGTGATTGGTCCAAAAATCCAGTCCTTGCTCCAGTTTCCGCTCTGTCAAAAACTTTGCTTTACGTCAACATTAATTATCACCACTCAGTTATCAACGGTGTAATTAATGTTTAATTTTTGAAATAATAAGCTCATGTAAATCAATGGCAATTATAAACACCAGTGATACTTCAGTGTCTATAAATGTGTGTTAAATGAAATTATTTTATAAGATATTTCTAATAATTTATTACTGCTGAATAGAAACATCACAAAATTGACAATATCATGATATCGTACTATCTTTTTTTTTTTTGTAATTTGTATTTTATAGATTTTTCAATGTGATGAGGCCCCTTAATTAGAACAGCGAATGATCTGGGTTATAGAAATAAAACTGAACTGAATTGAATCCTCATCCAGTGTTTCTGGATCAGGGAGCATTCCCACTGGAGATATAACAAAGTTCCTTTTGTGCTTCATTTCCAACATTTGTCTGTGTCCTAATGTTTAAGTTTGAACAGCCATGATGAAGTATTTTGTAAGTATTGTGCTATTGTAGTATCAAAAGCCTCACATTATCGTTGTGGATTCTATTATTTCCGTGTAATGGCACAAAAGCAGAGGGAACTACATACAGTAGCCCATGATCCTTTGCTCCGTTTCTGTGCAGCTAACATGACTAAATTACTGTTATAAAACATTTACTTAGTCTAAATCTTTTGAAATATCACAATAATTAATGCACTAGAGGCTTTTCAGGGCGTTTTGAATGACTATGTTTTGTTATCGTGAGCATTTCTACAACACAATATCACAATAAATATTGTACCGTGATATTAATAGTGTGAAAACACCGTACTGTTGAATTTTCAAAATAGAAAGCGCTTAAATGCTTCTCATCATAAAAATCTCCATCCAGTGAGTGCATCACGAGCTATGGTAGATGGAGGTTTTTGCTTTTGAGAGACTGAAACACATGACGTACTTGAATATATACGATAGAAGGATGAGGCTGAGGTTAGAGCTGGAGGCCCAGAGGAAGCCCAGAGAGGAGGTGAACGAGGAGATGAAGTTAGATGGTGAGAGGAGAGGGTCAGAGGGAGGAGGCAAGTGGAGAGTGAAGGCTAAACAACAGTCATGGACCAGGTCTGAATGTTCATAGTGTGATGATAATAGTGCATTGTGAGAAGCTTGTTTTTAGGTCTAAAGTTTATCAGAGCGATATAATGACACACAATTACAGAGTTATTCACATGAAGAGGTGCAACTATCAAAGTGTCAGAGAGAGAAAAGGCTCCTGTGGTGAGTTTGTGAAGTGGATAAACTTTAAGTGACCTCAAAACCAACCACCTTCTTTCTCCATCTGACTGTAATTATCACCTCTGTGTGCTGATTAGGAGAGAGCATAATTGTTTATTTATGTTATGTTATTATATTATTTATGGCGCAGCAGTGTTATCAGTGATGTTTTAGGTAACAAGTGTAAGATACAGCGAAGCCCAAAATTATTCTGGCAAATTCTGACTTAAAGTTACTTTCATTCAACCAACATGCCACTTTTTGTTCAAATGTAAAAAAAAGTTGAGAAACATTTTTTTCCACAATGACACTTCTTGTACATCCTTTTATTATCTTTTGGGAGAAGCCTGTCATTTCCGGTCAAAAATAAACTAAAATAAAAATTGGTTGAATGAAAGTAAATTTAAGTCAGAATTTGCCAGAGGTATGAATAATTTCGGTCTTCACTGTATATGTAAAATATAGGTGGCAGGGTGCTCCCTTAGAGATAGACTGAGGGGCTCAGAGTAGAGCTGCTGCTCCTCCACATTGAGCCAGCTGTTCCGTATGCCTCCCGGACACCTCCCTGTGCAGGAGGAAGGCCATGTCCCATCGGGCAGAGACCCCAGGCAGTGTTATGCTGCCATGGGTGGAAAAAAATTGTCGGGTTGGGCAGAGCTATTTTTGATGCAGATTATGTGAATAATTGGGTATTTCTAAATGATCAATATTGTAAATGACAAATCTTTAAACCCAAAGCTGATCAGAGTCAATCCAGGCCACATCAGCTGCAGAAACATGCCCAGCTCTGCCTCCAGGCTGTTCCTCATTTCAACCTTTTTTCCACCTTTTCCGCAGCCGTCACTGTTGGGCTTAGGGGAGGACACAGTGCTACAGTGGAATTATCAGGGACACTTCCTTCCTCTTTTATGACAACGGGAACTCCTCTGAACGCATGTTAAACTGACCGAACCATACCACTGCCAAGGAAACTATGCCTCAAGTTGCTCCCTTTGAATGTGAGTCTAGGTCAGAGTCCAAAGAAAAGTCTAGGTCGGGATGTTCCCTTTCCAATTGGAAGTCTTGGTGCAAGTTGTCCTCTTCATCTACTTAACTGTGAACTCATTCCTGTTTGCCAGTGCAGCATGACCCTCTTCAGTCAGACACATTTCTTGAAGAAAAGCATCATGTATTGTTCATTCGAGGGCTGTGTGGAGTTTGCAGCTGTAAAAAAATCAAAGGAAAATTTGCTACTGTCTCTGAATAGGTTATTGCACAAGTATTTGAGCTTTTGCCCATGTTATAAAGACCTGGAGTTGTTTTCTTTTTCATTCACGCCTGTTTAAGTAATCCTGTATTCTCTGGCGCTGAGTTTCTGAGGCCTCACGAAGCCCCGCCCACTCCAGGAAGCACTGACCAATCAGCAATCATTTATGCAAAAAACTGTGTACAGCTCTGTTTCCACTGAATGCTTGGACATTTTTCATTTTAAGTAAAATGGCATGAGAAAAAATGAAATGAAATGTAAAAAGTTGTTTGTTTTTCTCAGTTTTTGTTCTGTTCAAAAGAACACAACTGCTCTGCCATCTGCTGGTCTCTTCATCTGTTTCTTTATGGCACCAGTTGAGTATTTATAAAAATGTTTTCTCTTAGTCAGATAATGTTTTTAATGACTTTAAAATGTGCCGCTGTTCTAGAGGAGACCAAGATAAAAGACAGCAGAATATAGACGCTTGAAATGCAGCATTAATTAAAACAGAACATTGTCTGAGTTTGGAGCTACACATTAAACATTTCTTTGTTCTTTTTTTCTGTGGAGTTAGTGGTTAACAGTTTTAGTTTCAGAAGCAGCAGAAACCTTAAGGTGTAATTTCACTTCTGTTGTGAAACAATGACAGAGACGTACAGGAAGAATCAGTTTTAATTGCTCTGCTGCACATTTCCAGTGGATGAAAGAACAGTAGCTGCCAAAAATGACAAATTCATCAAAAACAAATGTTTTTGGCCAATTTTCTGTTTCTGTTGTGACTTTGACAGACTTCTGTTAATTCTCTACCTCAGTGGTTCTCAAACTGTGGGACAGGAACAGTTGGTGGTGCATGAGAGTGTATGCAGTCCAAGTTTAGTTTCATTTGGAGCCAGTTCTCTTAATGGTCCTGCACTAGTTTGGACCAGCTGTTCTGGGTCTCAAGTTGTAAACCATGCTTTGTTCTGTTTAGACCTAGTTTAGACCTGGTTTAGTCTTGGTTTAGATCTGGTTTAGTCAGGTTTCAGGTTTCTTTATTTATTTATCTCCCTAGGGAGAAATCTGTCTCTGAGCAATGGCCAGTTGCATACACAAATACAATCTTCATTTAGTCCTGGTTTATTACTGGTTTAAACCTGTTTTAGGACCTCATTTAGTTTTAGTACTGATTTAGTTCTGTTTTAGACCTGGTTTAGACCTAGTTTAGTATTGGTTTAGAGACCTAGTTTAGTCCTAGTATAGTTTTTTCTGGTTTAATCTCTACTTTCTTGCTCAATTTTAGTGTAGACCTAATTTAGGTACAGATGTATCATTTTAGCCCATTTAAAGATGGTTCTTGTAAACGCTCTGAGACAAGTTCAAGAATCACTGCTCTACCTCTTTCTGCAACATAGGCCACGCTAAATACCGCTGTACCATCTAAGTCTTGACCTAGGACTTTCCCGTTTTCTAAAGATTACAGAGCCCCACTGATTACACCCAACCTTAAACCTCTTTTAGACCCATTTCTGGTTTTCCTCTTCTATAAAAACACATGAATCTTGTGTCATTTTTACCACAAACCCTGTCCTTCCTCATATCTGCAGCGTCTTCTCAGTGTAATTTTCATCTGATTACTGCCTCTGCCTCTTTTGCCTCTAACTCTCCCTCGTCATGTCCTGAACGATCTGCTGCTGCGACAGATCACTCGTTTATTGTCTGCGAGCGTGCGTGTAGGTGTCCAGGAGCGCGCATTGTCCGTCTCATTCAGCCCTGGTGGTATCTTTCGCATAATTACCTTCGATTTGTGGCTTATTTTCTGTGAAAGTTTCTGCACTCGGCTTTGACCAATTACCACTCTGTGCTGAGGTGGATCGTTCCAGAGCCGGTTCTTTCTCCACATCGTTTATTTCTTATCTGCCTGGGCTTGTGCAGGGTTATTTTTCTTTCACTCTGTTCAAACAAGGACCGCTAAATAGAGAATCAAAGTTGCGGCCACTCTGGGAGAGCACATTTCAGAGAGAACCATTATTTTTTTATTGTAAGTCCGTGGGGGACTGTGAGTCATGTTTGATTTTTTTATTTTTTTTCCCCATGTTGTTATTCTCACACCAGGGTTCTTCACATACACAACTTCAGTGATCAATAAAGATTTTGAATGGACATGTTAAAAGGCCAAGAGGCAGAACCAGCGCACACAGAGCAGGTCCATTACTGACCTTTTCTGAAAATGTCATAAAAATCCAACAATTACTTTTTGTAATTGTACACAGTAAAATTGTACATGCAACACTTAAAGAGTTAGTTTCAACACTGTCTGAGGGAACATATTTGCCTAACCCAGAAAGAGTAAAGTTTACTCTTGTGAAAGAGTTAAATGTCCAAGAGTTAATCCAACACTGGCAAGAGTTAGTATTTTACACTGCACTGACACTAACTGTGTGTAACTGGGGTTTTACACTGTGATATAACCAACTCTTTATAAAGTCATTTAAAGAAGACTCTGGGGTGTTAATCAGAAATAACTGAATTTATAGCTAAGCCAATTTATTCAAAAATGACTTCCAAAAATACACCTAAAACTATTGCAGTGCAGAAATAAAACACAGTATATCCATGTTATCATACCTCTTTATTAAAATAAAAGATTTGTTGTGAAACATACATAAAAGAACAATGCTTCTTACATTCAACATTAAATTCAAAAGAGAAAACTTCACCTGTGTTTTCTTCTCAGACAAAACTCCATCACCAGCAAAATAGTAACATTTTCAAATGAAAAAGAATTCATGTTATTATACAAATAAGGCCCCAGAGTGTGTTAGCTTAGCACATGAGAAATATGATGTGGTATGTTTGCAAAGGATAGTAAAAAAATTGCTTCTACTAGTGTTTAATCAGGCAGAAAATGAAACAAAAATGTTCAGTTTTGAATATAACACGAGATCTGGAGTTAGGCTGCTAGCTATGGGCTACTGGTAGCTTGAAATAAGCTAATCAGCAGCACAGCAGCACAGAGACATGAGACTGAAGAAAACACCTTAAATCAGTATTGAACAACTACAAAAATATATTACTAAATGATTTTATGGTATAAAGCTGAACTTACCACACGTCTTTCATCAAATGCAGAAGGAGAAAAACTCTGTCTGTTTGGTTTGATCTGGTTTAAAGCTGGGCAGAGCTATAGAGGACAGAGTCAGTTCTGGAGGACACCACTGTGAGACTGTAGTGTGACTCTCGCTGCTGTAGTAACGCTTACAGTGTACACCTGTTATTAAACTGTTTATTAACACTGTCAATGTTAACTCTGGATATTTAAACCAACACTGAAGGGAATTTTACTCTATTCTGTGGGATTTTTGTCTTCGTCCTGTTTCCATTTTAACAACAGTAAAGTCCCTCTGACGTCCCACGTAACCACCACATTCAAACAAACCCACTTTTTCTACAAATCTTTGTACAACTGGCTTCTGCTGCTGTCCCCGTTCACAAATAAGGACAGAACTTCACATGATGCAACATATTCTGGTGTTTTATGGGAAAAAAACTGCAACATCGGGATTCAGCCATGTTTGTTTGGGTCAGCGGTGCACTGCTTATGCCCCGCCCTTCATTTCTCTGATTGGTTTCTCCGCCTGTGATTGTTCTGCCCATAGACACTCAAACCATGAGATACCAGACTAAATTCTTTATATAGAAAAGGAAAAGAGTTAGTCTGGCCGGCCAAGCTAGTGATCAGGGGTTGTTTCTATTTTTTAGTTTGGTCATTTTGTGATAAATTATCTAAGACATTTTTGCAGAGCTGTAGCACTGAATCTTTTGCAGACAAGTGTGAAATCTCTTGTTAAAAAACTCTTTCACTTCTTATTAACCAGACTGTCCTCTTGTCACAAAGGGAGATCCAATGATTGTGACGTCAACTCAACTTGGAGACCAACACTTTCTGCACGGTTTCTGAGCTAAAATCCTGACCCCCTGTTTGTGTTTAAGGCTGTTTTCCAAGTCACAGATTACGATAAATAAAATTCATTCATGTGGCAGTGGCAGCCGTAGAGTTTTTTTTTAATCATGTCACACGTAAGCTACATTATTTTTTATCATTGAATATACTGAAGGTATTATTTCAAGTCTACAAACATGATAAAAACAACAGCATGAACTTGAGGTGAGATGGAAAAAAATGTGTCCTTCATGATGTCCATTCAGTGTTTTCTAGGAAAGGGCCTGAGTTGTCTGACTTCTGAGACACTGCCCTCTCAACATAAAAGTCCAGTGCACAATGAGGCTGAACAGAAAAGCCTCTTAAGTACACAGGTTATTGTGTACAGTGAGTGGGATGCATTCAGAGCACTGGCGCGTGTTGTACTTGAACTCGCTGTGTTATCAAAGTCATTAATTAATTCACCTATTTCTGTTTACAGCTTATTAAAAACACAAATCTCCCGATACAGGCGTGTGCTGAGAGCTCTCTTCACTTCGCCCTTGTTCAGTAAATGGCACAACTCAAATGTTGTTTATTAGATGCAGACTCCCACTCCATAACTGTCTGAAAGGATCTGGGTTGCATTCACTACAGTTAAAGTTTGACAAAAACACAAAATTGTCTTTGTATGTGGATCACGACTTTCGGACAGTGAAATATAATTAAACGCGGGACGAACAGTGGACTGAAAAATGACAAAATGGCATTAGCTAACCATGGTGTTACATAGTAAGGAAAATAAGGTGCATCTGGGCAAAAAATAAAAGTTACAGCAGTAAAGTATTCAGTATTCAGAGATTAACAACACTCTCCATTGCTGGTACAGCAGTGGCCAAATGTTTTGAAAGTGGCTTTCCAAACTTTGTTCCGTATTTTCCGGACTATAGAGCGCACCTGAATATAAGCCACACCCACTAAGTTTTTTTAAAAGAATAAAAATTTACATGTATAAGCCGCACCGGACTATAAGCCGCCGATATCCAGGTTGAGAAATGAGATATTTACCGGATACACAGAAAGATTTTTCAAGTTCAGCCCACCTGCTTTTATGTCGTCTGAAAGCCTTTGTCGTCTTTTAGCATTGAATGAGTTCTTCCTGCTGCCGTCGCCAACGTCTCACCATGGATTCATTAACGCCAAGCTTACATGCAGCAGCTCTATTTCCTTCCTGGAGCCAGATCGATGGCCTTCAACTTAAAAGCTGCATCATATGAACTTTTTTGTGTGCTTTCCATGATGAGGGGGTGAGGGGGTGAAAATAATTCGCTGTCGTGCGTGTTGTGTTGCATGTGATAAATAAAAACAGTTGTTCTTTGCGCTGACTTCCCCTGTCTCTCTCATTTTTGCACTTCCTGCTAGAGCGCCCCCTGGCGGCTGAAGAAAAATCAATAGAAAAGCCGCATCTTTGTATAAGCCGCATGGTTCAGAGTGTGGGAAAAATGTAGCGGCTCATAGTCCGGAAAATACAGTAAATAAATAATATAAATAATAAGTTACCATTTTTGTAGCCCACATTTATGTAGCATTACAGACGGGCGGAACGAGTTTGCTTCCAGTGGCAACAACAACACTGGGTGTTTGACTTTCAGCAATATTGGTGTTCTTTATTACCTGTATTTTACAATTTGTGCAAATGAATTTTGACAATTTAAGCTGCCGCAATTGTATGTTTGTGGCATTAAAAATGTTAAAAATGGCATTAATAAGCATAAAATTTGATTTGCTGATAGACGGGCCTGACTGCAGGAACCCTGTTTGGTGCCATGCTTCTTTCATGGCTGTGCTCTCAGTAGGACTGGGTACCGTTCAGATTTTTTCAATACCAGTTCTTAAACGATACCTGGTTTTCGATACCGGTACCTGAGCGACACCAATAGTATTGTACCTTTTCTTTGAATACCACAAAGGTATTGTTTAACAGTACCCAGCCCTAGTTCATGGCAGAATAGTTAGTGAGAACCTTTCCCCCACACATATGGACGCTCTCAGGATGCTTTACTGTTGGCATGACCCAGCACTGGGGACAGCGAACACCAGATAAGTGGATTCTTTTCTTCCCCAACCTTCTAAACGCCTTCTGTTCACTGTGCACACCTCACACCTGTCTGCTGTCATTCCTGAGCAGCCTCTGAATGAAGTCCGGCTCCAAAACATCCCCCAGAGCAACACTGCAAATACTGTCTCTGCATAAACTTAACATAATTGTTGATTAAAAACCTTTGACACAAATGAAATTAGGGCTGCACAATATATGGCAAGTTATTGTTATGCAATATCAGCACTGAAGAATCATTTTCCACCAGAGCCTTAAAAGAACATCTGTTGTGACTAAATAAAATGTTTAAAAAGTCCAGTTTTAGTGGTAATTTAATTCATTTAGTCACAGCTTATCCTTGTTTTATTCCTGGTTTAGTCTGTGTTAAGTTTTGATTTTGTCGCTGTTTTGACTTGTAAATACAGGAACTTACATTTTTGTGAAATGTAGTGAATTTAACTTACTATGTTTGTATTGTTATCGCAATTTTCAACATAGTTATCAAATATCGTATGTTTTCTACATATTGTGCAGCCCTAAATGAAATGCTTGTTTATTTTCTATACTGACAGATGTAAGAGCACCCACGAGGGCAGCTACTTGGTGAATTTCTCGGATGATACGGCATTGTTGTCTCTTCTCAGTGGACATGAATCAGGCCACGGTCACACATTCACTGATTTTATTACATGGTGCGACAGTAACTTTTTGGACTTGAATGTAACAAAAACGAAGGAACTTATATTTGATTTTAGACGCAAAAAAGTTTCAGCCTCAGAGAGTATTATCCAGAGTGAAAGTGTGGACATTGTTTCTTCTTATAAGTACCTTGGCACGGTTTTCGATGACCAGTTGAAATTTGATGTAAACACTGCTGTTGTTGTGAAACAAGGTCAGCAAAGAATTTATCTTCTGCGTAAATAAATTCTTTTTCAGGCTTTTATTGAGAGCCTCTTGTGTTTTTCCTTTATTTGCTGGTTTAGCTGCCTCACACTCAAACACAGGAACAGTCTTAATCGTGTTTTTCTAAAATCACTGGAGTGCAGCAAAGGGACTTGGCTTTTTTCTGCAACCAGCAGATCATCAACAATAAAGCACAGTACAATTTTGGCTTCATCAGGGCCCGTTCTGAAATGTGAATTGTGTTTGTTGCCTTCGGGTCATCGCTATGTTTTACCCTACTGTAAAACAAACCCATACTCTAAATCCTTTATCCCAACAGCTATTTGTCTTTTAAACTCTTTGTAATCTACTAATGTTTTTTGTTTTTTGTTTTTTTAAATACTACTTCTATTTACTTGAATTATTTTAGGGTTTATAATTAGTATTTATTAATTGAGCTCCACTGTATTTGTTGTATTTGTTGTGTATTGTTGTGTGTTTAGTGTTTTGTCTATTTGTCTTATCTTGCTGCTCAAATGAATTGGGATAAATAAAGTAATCTGAATCTGGATCTGTTATTACACTTGAATCAACCATAGTAACATCCGACACAGGTTTTGTTATGTGGCATCCCTATTTAACGCTATGTTCAGGCTTCAAATAAGATGAACTTTGAAACTGTTCTTACCTTCCCACGACCCACTTTTGATTGTGATCATTATTTTGCCATCCTAAAATTATTGTTGATTTATTTTGGCTCATAAATCTTTTTGCGTGTAACTTTAAGACACCTATGGGTCCATCCTGAGGTCTGTCACACGCCAGTAAGCCACTATTGAACAAAAATAACATTGACTTTTGCTTTAAAACACTGCTATAGACAGCACTGTCTGTACTACTGCCCTGAGATTCAAATTAAAGAACAAACTCTCCACAACTTTTTAAAATTTTAAAAAGTTTTGGGATTACCATTGTCCATTGTTGGTTATCTCAGAAGTCAGATTTGATCAGAAGAGAGCTGCTAAGATTTCCTATCTTCAGCTGCAGGGGATTATTTTGTGTTTGGTGTCAACATAATATATCGAGGTTTTACGTCATTGTAGCCGGAAGAAAATCTTGGAAAATCTGTCATAAATCTGTATTTGTGTATACCAGGCTTTAGGTCGCATCACTAAAGCAAAGTCATAGTCCAGTTGGATTGGCGATGGCTTTTTCAAACCGAACCCACTCAAGGAAAATATATCTCTGAGCTTTCTCAAACAGAGAAGTTACATTTTCTATATTTCCTCAGTAAACTAATACTTTCTGCAGACCAAATACTGTTTAATTTTTGCCTTCTTGCTGTTGACATTTGGCATTTTCTGAGTTCTGTTTTATGGACTAAAAATATTGGGTATCACTCACCATTTCCATCCTGTAGGAGACACATTAGCCCAATCTTTAAAGTTTACAGTGGTTCTCAAACTTTGGTACGCAAGCTTCTTCTGGTGGTTCTTTTCTGGTTTAGTCCTAGTTTAGAACTAGATTAGTCTTGGTTTAGACCTGGTTTAGTCGTAGTGTAGTCTTTAGCAAGAGGAGTGCTGGTTTAGTGCTCGTTTAGACCAAGATTAGTCCTGGTTTGAATATTTGTTTAGTACTTGTTTAAACCTAGTATAGTTCTGGTTTAGACCTGGTTGAGACTTTGTTTAGTCCTAGTTTAGTTCTGGTTTAATCCTCGTTCAGATCTAGTTTAGTCATAGATTAGCCCTGGTTTTAGTCTTGGTTTGGTCCTAGTTTAGTCCATATTTAATTCTGCTTTAGTCCAGGTTTTGTCTCTGTTTTCTCCTTATTCAGAAATGTCATTCTAACCAAACCAGTCCCGTCCCATGTTGCCCTGTAGTCCATCTCCTCTCCAGTGAGCATGTAGTTACTGGAGTATATCTGACCTCTGACCCCCGCTCAGAGAGAGGCCAGAGGCGGCGGTGGCCATTTTGGGTCAACGTTCAGTCACCCAGACCCACTGCGACGGTTTGGCGACGCCCAGTGGGGATCCTGACCCCCAGGTTTGGAATCACTGCTCCCGGTGGAACAGGCACATATGGATTGCTGTTTTTGTACAGCTCGGCTCCTGCTAACGTCAGATCCTCCATTAGCGCTGTCGTTGTTTGTTCATGCTCTTTTGTATTTAAATGGGTAATACCTTTTAGGTGGTTATTCTTCTGCTGCACTCTTGTTCTCGCTCAGGCTGTAACAGGTGGGCGATATCCATAAACATGTGTATCTGTGCTCCTCAACCTCTCCGTTAGCCTATTTGTTGCTGGTTTGGCTGTTCGAGTGCAAACGAATAAAGAGGCTCTAAGCTCATCATCGACATCGACCCTGTACTTCAAGGGTCATCAACTACATTTGTCCAAGGGCCCGAATTTTTCTTGGCAGACACTGTGAGGCCCAGATGCTCTTGTAAAATAAAATAAATATTAGGCTATGGCACAAGCTACTAGGGCTGCACAATATATCGCAAAATTATCGTTATTGCAATATCAGCAAACGCAATATCTGTATCGCAAGAATCTAAATATATCACAATAACGCTGTGGATCTGACAGAGATTTACACTGAAGAATCATTTTCCACCAGAGCCTTAAAAGAACATGTGTTGCGACTAAATAAAAATGTTTATAAAGTCCAGTTTTAGTGGTAATTTAATTAATTTACTCAGAGCTTAGCCTTGTTTTATTCCTGGTTTAGTGTGTGTTAAGTTTGGATTTTGTCGCTGTTTTGACTTGTAAATACAGGAACTTCATTTTTGTGAAATGTAGTGAATTTAACTTACTATGTTCGAAAAGTAGGCTCTATTTCAAATATCGCAATAATATCGTTATCACAATTTTCAACATAGTTATCGAATACTACATGTTTACGCCATATCATGCAGCCCTACTTTAAACAACAAGTACAGTCTCAGAAGACATTTGGCTTAGTAACATTATCTAAACCAGGGCTAAACCAGGTCTACACCAGGACTAAACCAGGTCTAAACCAAAGGACTAAGCCAGAAGTAATAATAATGCATCTGCACTTTTCTAGACACTCACTGTCATGGGTGAAGTGTCTTGCCCAAGGACACAACAATGGTAAGCTGTGCTGGTAGCAGGGATCGAACCACCAACCTTTTGGTTACCAGGCGAACGTCTCTACTGACTGAGCGCCAAGAAAACCAGAACTAAACCAAGACTGAACCAAGAGAAACCAGGATTAAACCAAAGGACTAAAATTAGACTAAACCATCAGATAACCAGGACTAAACCAGGACTAAACCAGGACTAAACCAGGACTAGACCAGGACTAGACCAGGACTAGACCAGGACTAGACCAGGAATAAACCAGGAATAAAACTGGATTATACCAGAACCTACACCAGGACTAAAACTGGATTAAACCAGAACCTACACCAGGACTAAAACTGGATTAAACCAGAACTAAATCAAGACTAAAACTGGATCAAACCAGAACCTAAACTGGGCCTAAACCAAGAGTACAACTGGATTAAACCAGGACATAACCATGACATAATCAGGCCCTTGCCAAAACTAAACCAGGACTAATCCAGTACAAAACCAGAACTAAATTGGGACTTAACCAGGAATTGAATTAACCTAAACCAGCGCTTGAACTGCAAAGAAGTACCACCAGTAGGGCCTGTACCACAGTTTGAGAACCACTGGTCCAGTTTAGTTCCCATCATTTGGAAAACAATTTTGTTTATGTTGGATATTTTTAGTTTGTGTTTAGCCTCAGGTCTGTGCTCAAACCCTGCATTCACTAGTTAGTTCTGGGCTTTATTAATTCATTCATTCATTGATTCATCAATGTCATTAATTTTATTCTGCTAAGTGATCAAATTTGTCTCTTGTGAGCAAAAAAAACAAACTAGAAGCACTTCATTACTCTTAGTTTACCCTGGATCAATACAGCAATCAAAAACAAGCTAAAAATGTAACATTTCTTCCTTGGCCCATTACAGACCTTTACTGAAAATGTCATCGAAATTCAACCATTACTTTTTAAGTTATATTGCTATCAATGTGCTGGCAAAAAAAAAAAAAAAGACTACAAACAAATACCCCCTAATAGAACAGATTTATTGGAAACTCCAAGATGAACTTCAGTACAAACCACTCACAGCCTGTTAAATAAAACAGAATTTCCTTTTGCAAAAATCATGAAAATCAACACTGCTTTTACACTTTCAGGCTGGGGTTTGAACAATTTGTCCCCAAGAATTTTATTTTTTTTTTGGGGGGGGGGGGGGGCAATTTTTCAACACATTAACCACATACTGGGCTTCTCCTGGTTTCAGTGAAATATAAAGGATATGAACACAAAAATCTTTACTTTTATACACATTTATTGGACATTTTTTGCAACCATTTTTTAATTGTGCTTTTTTTCAATCTTACTGAGACAGTGTTGGACTCCTTTGCATTAGCATTTCAGGTTTTATAACTTAAAAAATGTATCTGTGGAAAACCTCTACTGTTGGGAGCTGTTACTGTGACTTTGCAGAGGTGTCTGTTGCCCCCTGCTGGCAACGGTGGGGACTGGACAGACCATAAAATGGCTAATTAGCACATGGCTATTAGCGACATGAGGCTAACAGACAGATAAATGAGCTGAGTGCTTTGTCGGTTTAAGGCTGAAATGATCAGAACGAGTCCGGTGACGGTGTCTGGGCTTTAGAAACGCGCAGGAGCACTTCCTGGTTTCACGTTTCTAAGTAGAGCTGTGGGACCAAGCGTTTTGAGCTCTGGAGAAGGGCAGCGCCTCAGCATACAGGATTACTCAAACAGAATACTACTGCAGGACTGTTTAAAGGAGGAGAACACATTATGGCAGGGTTGGACCTTTAATGGCATGAAAACAAAGATAATTAGTTTCTGTAAATATATTAAATAAAAGTGAGAGTGAATGGTTGTCTGTCTGTGTTCGTCTCTGTGTCAGCCCTGCGACAAGCTGGCCCCTGTCCAGGGTGTACCCCGCCTACGGCCCAAAGTTACTGGGATAGGCTCCAGTCACCCGCGACCCCTAACGGGAATAAGCGGTAGAAAATGAATGAATGAATGAAAATATATTAAATAAATACTAACCTCTCTTTTGTATCCGTGTGTTTCAGGAGGTGAAGATGGTGGACCGTCTTGCCAACAGCGAGGCCAACTCCAAACGTATCCAGGTTGTGGAGAACTGCTTCGGCGCCGCGGGTCAGCCCCTGGCCATCCCCGGGCGCGTGCTGATCGGGGAGGGCATCCTGACCAAACTGTGCCGCAAGAAACCCAAACTCCGGCAGTTCTTCCTGTTCAACGACATCCTGGTGTATGGCAACATTGTCATCCAGAAGAAAAAATACAACAAACAGCACATTATCCCTTTAGAGTCAGTCACCATCGACACTGCTCCGGATAATGCCGATTACGACTTGCATAACGGCTGGCTGATCAAAACGCCCACCAAATCTTTCACCGTTTTCGCCGCGACCGCTACTGAGAAGTCCGAGTGGATGAACCACATCGGGAAATGCGTGGGCGACTTGCTTCTGAAGAGCGGCAAGTCCCCCACTGACGACCACGCGGCCGTCTGGGTCCCCGACTCGGAGGCTTCCGTCTGCATGCGCTGCCAACGTGCCAAATTCACCGCAGTCAACCGCCGGCACCACTGTAGGAAGTGCGGGTTCGTGGTGTGCGGGCCCTGCTCCGAAAAGCGCTACCTGCTGCTCAGCCAGTCGTCCAGGCCGGTGAGAGTGTGCGACTTCTGCTACGGCGTGCTGATGGCGGGTAACGGGCAGCAGCGCCAGGATCAGTTCAACAACAACAGCCACGTGTCGGAGGAAGAGGACGACGATGACAGCAGCGACTAGAGAAAAACCCAACTTTCAAGGACTTAAGAACTTGACACTCAACATAAGAGGGAATACTTGGTCTCTTTTGCCCCTTTTTTTTGCTTGGATTTACTTAATTTGTATCTGAAGAGTTTTTAACAACTTTTGGACAAAGAGGACAACAGCATCAACTACAAAAGTATCCTACATTTATGGACTTAAGTATCGAACGTGAATCTATATCATGCTTCCACCTAACATAGGGAATACTTGATCTCTTTTGCCCCTTTTTTTACTTGGATTTACTTTACCAGCATTAGCCACGTGCTAACAAGGCTATGACATGTTTTTACCTTCCACATGTAGCTGATAAATGAACACCTGTCTGGCTACATTTTGGATTATATCCCACTGTCATCCTTCTTGGATTTACTTTTCTGTTTTTAATCAGAAGAGCCAACTAAAATCACTAAAGACATTATGAAATTAGCATTAACCATGTGCTAACAGGCTATATATTTTTTCACATTTTGACTGGGCCCTGGTTTTGGAATATTTCCCACTATTTTCCCCCTGGATTTCCATTAAAAACAATGTCAATTTTTATTAATATTATCCACTGGGACAATTAGAAGACCCCACTAAAAAGACTTGTTTTAATTAGCAAGTGCCACGCAAAATAGTCTTTTTACCTTTCAAATGGACCTCGTGTTGCTACGTTCTGGAACATACGTTATTCCCACTATTGTCGACCGTACATTTTCTAAATGTTTTCCACTGCAAAAATTAGAAGACCCAACTAAAATCACTCTAATTAGCAGTAGCCACATGCTAACAAGGCTGCATCATCTTTTATCTTTTTACATGTCCAGGGTGTACCCTGCCTAAGGCCCAAAGTCACTGCGCTAGGCTCCAGTAACGGTAAAAAGTAAAACTAAAACGACACAAAGGCACTCCTGAGACTCCATTGAAATTAGCAATAACTATGTGTCAGTAAATACTTAGGGGTGTGACAAGATCTGGTGGTCGCGAGAGTTCAAAATGTTAAAAGTGAGGGTGAAAATCGGTCTTGTGATCAGGGAGAAGCCGTTCTACTTTTGGCAGTGTACTGTAGGGGTGGGAATCTTAGGGCATCTCACCATTTGATTTGATTTCGATTTAGAGGCCTGCAATTTGATTCAAAAGCATCCAGATGCCTTTCTGGTTCATGTCAGCAATAATTCTTCAGCAATAATTCATTTTAATTGTATATTTTATATCTGAAACATAATTTTCAACACTTTCTACTAAGGGTGCTCTGATCAGGATTTTTGAGGCCGATCACCGATCAGCCTCTGCTGTGATCGGCCGATACCGATCATGGCCGATACCGATCACGTGGTCTTCAATGTAGTAATGTAATGTATGCAGGCTATTATTAGTTCCACTTGAAAAATACTGTAGCATTTGTAAATATAAAAGAACAACAAAATTCTATTTATTTTTGTTTTAGAAGAGGTTTTGTTGCATTATTGGCCTTTAATGTGTGCCCAGTGTCTGTGGCTTTGTTTGAATGCTCCGCTGATGTAAAAATCAGCTGTTCTTCTTAATTGGTTCCTTTACTGCGAGTCCGCGGGTGCAGCGCCTGTGTCCGCGTAACGCGCAGCCAAACCAGGTTGAAACACAGTGGACTAAAGAGCAGACAGCTCCTGCTGCCAGTTTTGACAACGTCTGAACGAAGAAAACGGGCACAAGAGAGCAGAGAAGACAACGATGAAAGGTGCTCCTCTCAGACTCACGGGGGACACATGGGCTGCCTTTTTACTTTCTCTTTCCATTAGCAGCCATTTGGTGCAGTTTAAGCCACAAACGCACAGTTTTCTCCCTGTAACAAGACACAGGCAGACTCTGAACTTTCTTAATGCTTTTAACGTAACTGTTAGCGGGTTAGCTGTAGCTCTATTTACGTTGGTGTTTGCAAATACACGCACTGCTGTGCCTCGGTTCTGTCCCGTGAGCTCCTAAAGCAGGCGGGGACACAGCGGGGACACAAAGCAGCGCCTCCAGGGCAGGTTTGTGTTTGTTATAACCAGGGCTTAACTTAAAAACACTGCTAAAATAACGCTACTGCTGTTTAATCAAACAGGAGTCGCAGGACAGTAAATGTGAGAGCCTCGCGTGTTTGTTGTAATTTGATCGACCCATTTTACCAATCACCGATCACTCTATTTTTAGCCATGATCGGCCGATCACCGATCACGGCCGATCGATCAGAGCACCCTTACTTTCTACTCCAAAAAACAAAACTAGAGAACTAATACCGTATTTTCCGGACTATAAGTCGCTCCGGAGTATAAGTCACACTAGCCAAAAAATGCATAATGAAGAAGAAAAAAACATCTATAAGTCGCACTGGACTATAAGTCGCATTTTTTAGGGGAAAGTTATTTTACAAAATCTGACACCAAGAACAGACATTTCATGTTGAAAGGCAAGTTATAGTAATAATAGAATAGAGAACAACAGCTGAATAGGTGTGTGGTTTGCTAACGTAACACATTGATGGTTATTCAGCTACATGAAGCATAAACAACGAACTGAATAGGTGTCTCGTATGTTAACGTAATATATTAACAGTTATTCACATAACTATAGCATAAAGAACATAATATAACAAGTTCACCAAACTCACCATCTCACTCCTAATCGCTAAATCCTTTAAATTCTTCATCCTCGGTGTCGCTTCTGAACAACTCCGCCAACTCCGGAGGTAGACGAAGCGCCGCTTCCTCCTCTGCGTGGCTGTCGTCAGACTCAGCATCAGTTCCATTTCCAATTATTCCGCTCTTTCTCAGTTGTCTTTATAGCCTAAGTTGTTAGCGGTAATGTTTACATTTTAAATTGTCAGTGGTACAGGTGCAGCAGATGCTGGTACACAAGCCTAGAGCGCCCTCTAACCAACACCTGAAATATTTTAATATACAAGTCACACCTGAGTATACGTCGCACCCCTAGCCAGAGGATGGAAAAAAGTGCGACTTATAGTCCAGAAAATACGGTAAATGGAGCTCTTTATGAACTGTGCCTCCTGATCTTCTCCTGGTGTGTGGTACATACATCAGCATTAAAGTCGTAAGGTTTTGAGTTCACACATGAGAGGAGCATGGCCATGTCCCAGGGAGGACAGGGGAGCAGGGACTGAAGCTTAATTAGCAGCACAGAAACTCAAAGCTAAAAGATAAATGAGCTAAATCCTTGGCAGTGACCGTTAGAGCTGGGTACAGTTCAATGATACCTTTGTGGTATCGAAAGAAAAGTTACCATACTATTAATCACCTAGTGGGACCTTTAATGTTTCTTTGCATGAATTAAATGAAACATAAATAACCCAGTATAAATCATAATCTGGTTTTAACTTGCAGCTAAGAAATTCAATATTATTGTGTTTTATGATTGTAGAAGATGAATTAGCTCAGGCACCAGTATCGAAAACCAGGTATCGATTAAGAAAAAAAAATCCAAACGGTACCCAGCCCTAGTGACGGTGGTTTAACGCTGATATTATCACTACCTTTACTCGATCTAACGCACAACTTAACTACACAGAGAAAAGTAAAGAACAAACGAGGACGAGGATTTACACGAAGCTCATCAAGAGACGCAGGGCATAAGCACGAGAGCTGTCCCAGGATCACCTCTGGGTTTGGAAAGCGCTTGTGTTCAAACAACAAGGCCCTCGTCAGGATTTCAGCAGAGGCTCTGTGTGTAAAGCATAGTTTAGCATTTTATGATTTTCAGTGAGTCAGAATACATTTTTTATTCCTTTTATCTTTGAGGGATTATTCAAAATAGTATAAAAATCTTGTTCTCATCACCCCGGTCTTCTCTTGTCACACCCCACATGAAATGCACATTCTTCTTTATTTGTTTAGCTTTTTTTTTTTTTGCTGAACTTGACGCTAACAGTAAATACATGGCATCTTTTGCTAAATTTTCCCTGAACTCTCTCTAGTCTCCTGAGTCTTTTAACTATTTTACCAACAGCTGCTTCACTCTAAGACACATCTGCCAGCTTTCTTTTAAAAATGTGTATGCTGCCTTTAGGTTTAGTAATCGAGCTCATGTGAGAGAAGCTTCAACTTTTTCTCCAAGGACATTTTGATTTGAAAACTTTGGCTACGAACTTTCAGCATCTGTTGCAACAAGAAATGTTAAAGTCCACGCCTCTTGCATAATAAACACTTAAATAAGATAAACAAGGAATGAACTGCCATGCTTCTAATGCTTTTTAATTTGGATTATCAACTTTTGTTTCTGCTCCAAAAAGCCAATTTAATCTCCAACCAGACTTGAAATATTGTTTTGCAAATCTCCAAAAACTGAGCTGAAGTGTGGACGGACCTGTTCAAATCTTCTACAAAGAGAAAAATCAGGGAAAGATTGTGATTAAAATGCATTGAAATGGGATAAACAACTTTCCTTTAGGTTCAAATAAGCCAAACTAATTCTTAGTCCAAGCATCCAAGCCTGGGTTATCTTTACAAATCTGAAAAACGAGAAAATCAAGTGTAAACAGATAAGGAATCAACAAATCTCTCTCTTTTCTTAATGAACCGCCTCGTCTAATCACAAAACAGCCGTTTCAAAATGTTTTTTGTTAAGTTGAAAGGATAAAATAAAAACACTTTTTATTTAAATTAGCCAAACTAAATCTTAAACTGGGCATGGACACTTATTGGCAAATCTCTCAAAACTAAAACAAAATTAACTCTGGACAGACAAGGAATCTCCCTCTACACAATGAACTGCCATGCCTACAAAACAGCTGTTTTAAATTCATTTTCTTTGTTTATTCGACTTGTTTTTTCCTCCAAAATGCGTGGACTAACTAAACTAATTCTTAAACAGGACTTGGACCCTTAAAACTTATGTGTGAACAGACAAGAATCATCTAATCTCCCTTTATATAATGACCTGCTATTAAAATACATTTTAATTTGGATAACACACTTTTTTTCCTGCCCAAATCAACCAGACTTCAAATATTTTTTGTGTAAACGGACAAGAAATCTTTTAATTTCTACATTGAGAACCACGTTTTAAACACAAAAGTCCTGTTTAAGATGCGTTTAATGAAGATGATCAACTTTGGACTTTCTTCACAAACTCAAAATCTGAAGTGAAGTGTGGTCGGGACCTCACATCGAACACTACGCTGCCAACTCTCTCCCGCTTTCTTCCACTAAATCATGTGTTTCCTAAACTTCTGTGTCATGTATGTTAACATCTCTCTTGTTGGGAAAAAAGGGCTCGATTTAGAATCACATGAAGCTTCCCGAGTTTTAGCAAAAAGTCCCTTGGATGTGAATGATTTCTATAATAGACCTGGATCACTGTAACTGTTTCGACAAATCAGACACTAAAGTAACACTGGACGCACGTTTCACTCGTTTACAGTCAGATCTGATATATTCTGTTCAATTCAATTATTCATAAAACATTGGTGCAAAGTTTAAAAATGTTTTCCTTCCATTATTTGATGTTTTGTGTGTGTTGGTTTCAATGCCAAAATAAAAATAAAAACAGGACAGAACTCTACTGTGAAAAGAGTGAAAAACTTTACAAACGTGCGTCCAGTTTTACAAAATGGCTGCCTTCACTTTCACTTTTTTGTGCCTTTTAGAAAATCAAACTTCTGTAAGTCCATGAAGTCAAAGGATAAGGGTGTGCAATATTAAATACTTTTTTTTTTTTTTTTTTTTTTTTGTGTATTTCAGCCAAAAACTCGAACATCAATACCAGTACCAAGCCTGGAAAAAATGGAGGAGAGGGTGGGCATCTGGTGTAAAAACCCGAAAAAATGATCTAGTCAGAAATTCAGTATATTATGACTTAGTTTATATTGCACACCTATTAAATACTTTTTTTTTATTTATTTTTTTGTGTATTTCAGCCAAAAACTCGAACATCAATACCAGTACCAAGCCTGGAAAAAATGGAGGAGAGGGTGGGCATCTGGTGTAAAAACCCGAAAAAATGATCTAGTCAGAAATTCAGTATATTATGACTTAGTTTATATTGCACACCTGACTTCTCCTTTATATGAATCTGGACCGTAGACGGTGAAAAATCAAAAACTAGACTTTAAAAAGCACTATTTTACAACATCACAGATCCAACTCATATTCAGTGTGTGGCCGGAGAAAACCATGAATTCATTGTATTTGTTAAAAGTTTTTTTTTTCTTTAAAACCCTATTAATGCGCATGTTATTCTTAGTTAAGTTAATTTTATTTTCTAGCTTTATTTATGGCAATTTGTACTTTAGCTAACGTCCTGATAAAATACTGGTGATGTGAGGGAAATGGGACACAGCAGTTTCCATTCGTTAGCAGGCGTTCATTCGTGGATGTAAAGTTTCTCTTCATGAACTACGGCTGCAACTATTAATCTGTCAATCATTTTTGTTATTGTTATGGTTAAAAACTGAGATTTTATAGTTTCCGTTCAAAATAGGACGGGTGCTAATTCTGC
Source organism: Bostrychus sinensis (assembly GCA_020698575.1). Taxonomy (NCBI): domain Eukaryota; kingdom Metazoa; phylum Chordata; class Actinopteri; order Gobiiformes; family Eleotridae; genus Bostrychus; species Bostrychus sinensis. The sequence goes on from CM036247.1 coordinate 3,929,472, forward strand.
ATAAAATGAGACCTTTTTAATGGGACAAAGCTACTAGTGTCCCTCTTGATGACTTTTTTTCATAAAAAACTCAAAACGTACATTCTCTTTTACTGTTTTTGTGGCTTTAAAGCTGTTTCAGTAATAAAATCTTTTCTCAGCACATGGCATGTAAACTGCACAACACCATTAATCAATTATTAAATTAGTTCCAATTAGTTTATGATTTCTAAAATAATTGATTATAATCCGATTAGCTGTTGCAGCCCTAACATTTTATTTTTTTAAGGCATTTCTTAAGTTGCAAAGTGTCCACTTTATACACACTGCAATCTGGAAACATTGCAATAAGAAAGTTTTTTTTTTTTTTTTTTGTAAACAAGATTTTTCCACAAATTTTACTTAAAAGTTCCTCAGAAATTCTGGGAAACAAAGGGAACATTTCTGTAGTTTTGAGTTTTAAATGTTGAATTATGATTATTTAGCTGCTGACCGCAGCAGTGAGCTTCTTGTTTATCACTAATCGTGTTGTTTGTGGTGGGGACAGTTTGAAAAATTCAAACATAATTTTGGATTTTTAATTTTTGTAAAAAGAATTTGTAAATAGGCATTTGGTCATCAGGTTTTATTTGTACAGTTTTGGATTTTCAAAAATGACGCTGATTCAGCATTTCATGTTTTTTACTACAATATCTGCAGCTTTTTATAAATAATTTAAAAAAAAGGATCTTTGACCGCTTAATGACGTTTTCAGTTTAAAAACAGTTCTAAGTTTAGGAGTTTCAGGTATTTTGATGCCAAATACACGATTAAGGTTAATCTAAAAAATGAGTAAAGAAACTAGATTTGTTTAGAAGTTTTATCTACTGTATTTTAATAGCTCATGACACCATCTAGTGGCAAAAAGTGGTATAACAGGTACATTTTGGCTAATGTCTGTGGAATACAAGTTTATTTTAATTTTATTTAAAAAAAAATACTGTGTCAGCAGCAACTGATTTGTATATTTTGATGAAAAATGCCACACAAAAATAATTTGAAATGTTATATTCCCGTTCAAAGCTGCAGATGTGATGTGACAAGCAGTGAGGTCCTGGATCAGCTGAGACTCTGTTTAATGACATTTTAATATTTTTTCTTTTGTTTTATTTAGTTTTATTCTTTTATTGAAAGGGCTTTGACTGTAACCAGCAGTTTGTACTAAATCTGAGCTGTGTATAAACTGAGATTCAGACAACATTTCTGTCTCTGTGCTTTCTGTTTATTATTATTAAACATATTTAAGTCTTAGTGTTTCCCTGCTTTACCTGATGAAGACATTCTGTGGAGTAAACATCCACAGTTTTCACATTAACTGAGGACAGTAGAAAGTCCAAGCCACCCACTGTTTAGATGGTAACTAATGGTAAAGCCATATTATTAAAGAGTGATATTAAAAATTTAACATTTTGGAAATAATGCAAAGCACCACAGGCAAAGAACAGTGTGTGAGCAGACTTCAGTAAGAAGATAATGTAAAACAGAAATTTCATGTTAATCTGGAGTCTGGGGCTTTCAAACAGAAAATAATGTTATTTGTATTTTCATGCCAGCATTTGTAGTAAATGATGTGCCAAAAGCAGATGAACCCAAATGACAGGATTAATTTGTATATTTTGTAGTTGTAGAGCAGCTCAGGGAACACCTGCTCATCTGGAACAGCTGTGGAGCTCTCATGCTCAGGTAAAAAGGGGCGGGGCTTTCACCTGCTCAGGTGAGCTGTGGTCTCCTCTGTCTTTGTGCTCACTTATATTTACAGCAGACAGTTCCTAAACACACTGCTGTCTCAGCTCAGTCCAGACTCCCCTGGCTCTGGACCGGGCTCTGGACCGGGCTCTGGACCGGGCTCTGGACTGGGCTCTGGACTGGGCTCTGGACTGGGCTCTGGACTGGGCTCTGGACTGGGCTCTGGACCGGGTTTAAGACCAGCTCCAGGTCTCAGGTTTGTGTGAGGTCTCACTGAAGAACCGTCCCAAAAGATTTGGTCCCTGGTCCTGAGGAGTCTGGAGAGCAGAGCTTATGTCCCTCAGAGGTTAAACCTGAGCTGGAGTCAGAGGGAGAGCCGTTCTCTGATGGTGATGCTGTGTTGTTACAGTGAGACTTGTACTTCTGGAGGAAGACTAAATCTCAAGGTAAAAAGGGGCGGGGCTCTCTCACCTTTGTCTTCCTCTGATTGGTGCGTTCCAGAGGAAGTGTGAACTGTTGTAGATGAGAACAGCGTGGTGTTCCTTGGATCACACAGCGAGTCTTTGGAAGCACAGACCTCACGTGTGTTTGGAGTTTTACAGATCACTGTTATACAAGTTACAAAACAGCAACACGCACACAAAACTACCCAGCATGCATTGTGTTGATCGGGTGGAGCCAGACATTGGGACCATCCAGGGCTTAGTCCAGTGAGTAATAGAAAAAAATGTGAAAAATAAATCTTCAAATAATGTGCTCTGGTGAATTTTATGGCCACTAATGAACAAACTGAGAGCTGAAAAATAAAAATAATAAATAAATAAATAAGAGCTCTTAACAAACTGAGCTTCAGTGACTGACCCCGCTGCTGTAGAGGGTTAAACAAGAAGGACATTTAAATATTTTGTACCTCAGAAGTATTATGGCTTATCAAATGAAGGTTTAGTTAATAATGGTCCTGCTACTTTACCAGAAACAAAAAGCTTTTAGAATGAATCACATTCATTTGCCATCGTTTTGATTTGTCTGTGTAGAGCCTAAAAAACACCAAATTATTTAAAGACATCCTTTGTACTGAAGGCCAAAAAACAATTATCATTATTATTTAAACCACATGGCAGATAAAGAACACTGTTCCTAATAGGTCTTTATTTTAAGGAATTTCTGTTCAAAGAATGTTAATTATTATGATTGAGTGTTTTTTTTTAACCTTTGGAGGGCGGAACCTATTTTCCCTATTTTTATATATTTTTCTATATCACTTTAGAAAACATTAATGTTATGTCTTGTTTCTAAGTCCAAACATCTCCTCCTGTCTCTGTCTCTGTCTCTGCCTCTGCCACTGTCTCTGTCTCTGTCTCTGTCTCTGTCTCTGCCTCTGCCTCTGTCTCTGCGTCTGTCTCTGTCTCTGCCTCTGCCTCTGTCTCTGCCTCTGTCTCTGCCTCTGCCTCTGCCTCTGCCTCTGCCTCTGCCTCTGCCTCTGCCTCTGCCTCTGCCTCTGCCTCTGTCTCTGCCTCTGTCTCTGCGTCTGTCTCTGCCTCTGCCTCTGCCTCTGTCTCTGTCTCTGTCTCTGCCTCTGCCTCTGCCTCTGTCTCTGTCTCTGTCTCTGTCTCTGCCTCTGCCTCTGTCTCTGTCTCTGTCTCTGTCTCTGTCTCTGTCTCTGCCTCTGCCTCTGCGTCTGTCTCTGTCTCTGTCTCTGTCTCTGCCTCTGCCTCTGCCTCTGCCTCTGCCTCTGCCTCTGCCTCTGCCTCTGTCTCTGTCTCTGTCTCTGTCTCTGCGTCTGTCTCTGTCTCTGCCTCTGCCTCTGCCTCTGCCTCTGCCTCTGCCTCTGCCTCTGCCTCTGCCTCTGCCTCTGCCTCTGTCTCTGTCTCTGCCTCTGCCTCTGTCTCTGTCTCTGTCTCTGCCTCTGTCTCTGCCTCTGCGTCTGTCTCTGTCTCTGCGTCTGTCTCTGCCTCTGCCTCTGTCTCTGCCTCTGCCTCTGCCTCTGCCTCTGCCTCTGCCTCTGTCTCTGCCTCTGCCTCTGCCTCTGCCTCTGTCTCTGCCTCTGCCTCTGTCTCTGCCTCTGCCTCTGCCTCTGTCTCTGTCTCTGTCTCTGCCTCTGCCTCTGCCTCTGTCTCTGCCTCTGCCTCTGCCTCTGCCTCTGTCTCTGCCTCTGTCTCTGCCTCTGCCTCTGCCTCTGCCTCTGCCTCTGCCTCTGCCTCTGTCTCTGCCTCTGCCTCTGTCTCTGTCTCTGCGTCTGTCTCTGTCTCTGCGTCTGTCTCTGTCTCTGCCTCTGCCTCTGCCTCTGCCTCTGCCTCTGCCTCTGCCTCTGCCTCTGTCTCTGCCTCTGCCTCTGCCTCTGTCTCTGCCTCTGCCTCTGCCTCTGCCTCTGTCTCTGCCTCTGTCTCTGCGTCTGTCTCTGTCTCTGCCTCTGCCTCTGCCTCTGCCTCTGTCTCTGCGTCTGTCTCTGTCTCTGCCTCTGCCTCTGCCTCTGCCTCTGCCTCTGTCTCTGCCTCTGCCTCTGCCTCTGCCTCTGTCTCTGTCTCTGTCTCTGCGTCTGTCTCTGCCTCTGCCTCTGCCTCTGTCTCTGCCTCTGTCTCTGCCTCTGTCTCTGCGTCTGTCTCTGCCTCTGCCTCTGCCTCTGTCTCTGCCTCTGTCTCTGCGTCTGTCTCTGCCTCTGCCTCTGCCTCTGTCTCTGTCTCTGTCTCTGTCTCTGTCTCTGCCTCTGCCTCTGCCTCTGCCTCTGCCTCTGTCTCTGTCTCTGCCTCTGCCTCTGCCTCTGTCTCTGTCTCTGTCTCTGTCTCTGTCTCTGTCTCTGCCTCTGCCTCTGCGTCTGCCTCTGTCTCTGTCTCTGTCTCTGCCTCTGCCTCTGCCTCTGCCTCTGCCTCTGCCTCTGCCTCTGCCTCTGCCTCTGCCTCTGCCTCTGCCTCTGCCTCTGCCTCTGCCTCTGTCTCTGTCTCTGCCTCTGCCTCTGCCTCTGCCTCTGCCTCTGTCTCTGTCTCTGTCTCTGTCTCTGTCCTGCTGCTCTCTGTTCTCTCTGCTTCCTTCTCATTGTTATGACGTCAGAACTAAGTTATATAAAGTAAATATATATTTGTATGGTTGTTTTTCAGGTAAAACCTCTGTGATGAAGGTGATCTGTGTTCAGTGATAGAGCGTTAATCAGCCGCGCTTATATTTAATCAGCTCCTTAATATCTTTAGCGGTTCATATCTCAGTGATCCCGGACATATCTACACAAAACAAAGTCTGTGAGAAAGCTCAGGGTCTCCTCTCTCTCAGACTGTGGCTCAGCTGTTTCTGGAGAAATAAGAGATGGTTTTCCAAAGAGACCTGCGTGGAGGGTCAGAGCTGACTGTGTTTGGATGTAGACTTCAGTGTAAACAGGAGCCTGGAGGTGGTTCAGGTAACAGTAAAGAGATTTCTGTCTGACTCTCAGTGTTTGAATCTGTGAAAACACGTCTGTCTTTTAGCTCAGTAGTCAGAACAATGTCTTGAATATCCATTATAGACCAGACAGTAAGGGTTTATACATCTATACTCAGTGATGTGTGTTAGCTCCGCCCACACAGTGACATCACCCCTGCGTCACATGACTTCTCCAGTTTGGGACAAACTGAGCACATCCTCTGAGGCGCTCCTCCATTTCACACTGAGGTGTTTGTGTTCCAGGATTTCAGGTTGTGTGGCAGAGATGTGTGGAGATTTAAGCTCAGGGGCAGAGTGTGAGGGAAATTTTAATGTTGTCCTGTCGTAAAGGAGGGGCTGGAGACTCTGGACGTCTGAGGCAGGAGAAGTTTATTTACCATTAGTACGGGACCCGGAGACAGTGAACACTCAACACACTGTGGTAGCATTGCTCATTCAAGGCTGGTTCTGCTTCCATTGTAGGGGTTTTATAACCTAAGCTGACGCAGGTCATAGATAGAGTTATCCACAAAGACTGAGCTGGAGGTGTCCTGGGTTCAGCTGTGCAGGAGACATGTTGTTCCCTAACACAGAGTGAGGCTGGACTCTGGAGGGGTGTGGGGGACACGGCTGTGGTCTCAGGCCTGGACTCTGAGTCTGAGTTTAACAAAGAGTTACAGCTCAATTTAAAACTGTGTTAGAGCCCCTCCCACTCAGGTGGACTCATACATGAGACTGGCCTGAGTTTACTCAGGAGTTCAGATGGGCTGGTCCTGTCCACTCTGGCCTTCAAACTGCAGGGGTTCAGTCAGATGGTGGAGGGGGGCTCTGGGACAGAGCTGTGGCTCCACAAACTCACCCAGTGCAGTTCAGTCAGAGCAGTGTGTCCCAGCAGCAGAGTCTGGGCAAAGGCCACACTCAAAACGGCAGACGTCCTGTGGGCTGTGGGCAGAGGAGGCTTTGAGTCTGCTCCTGAGGTAGTGGCTTCTGATTTACAGTCTCTGTGTAAAATGTGCAGTATTCTGAGAGTAAAGAGCTGTGTGTGTGACTCTGTGAGGCTCCGGGGGCCCAGCCTGTGCTCAGGATCACTGGCGCTCCGCTCGGACCAGTCCTGGACCTCAGTCTGTGAAGGGGACTTTGACCTGCAGGATACAGAGGTGGTCTGCAGGGAGCTGGGCTGTGGGGCTCCTTCTCTCCTCCAGGGGGCGCTCTATGGAGCGGGATGGGACTCTGGGACAGACGTTCCAGTGCGAGGGCCATGAGTCTGCTCTGATGGACTGTCCCAGGACCAGCTCAGGGAACACCTGCTCATCTGGAACAGCTGTGAACCTCACCTGCTCAGGTATAAAGGGGCGGGGCTCTCTCACCTTTGTCTTCTTCCTCTGATTGGTGCATTCCAGAGGAAGTGAGACTCTCCTGGATTGTAGACGAGAACAGCGTGGTCTTCCTTGGATCACACAGCGACTCTTTGGAAGCACAGAGTGTGTTTTATAGATCGCTGTTACACAAATTACATCACAGCATCTTTTTGTCATGTTGTCTCAGGCCACCAGGGGACGCCACCAGGGGACGCCACCAGGGGATACCACCAGGGGACGCCACCAGGGGATGCCACCAGGGGATGCCACCAGGGGATGCCACCAGGGGACGCCACCAGGGGACGCCACCAGGGGACGCCGGAGGAGACGACAGAAGGCCTCTCCTGAAGACTGCTGCATGAAAGAAGAAGTACCTCTGGATTAGAACTGGCCTAGTCCCGGTCTAATCCCGGTCTAATCCTGGTCTTCACATGTTTTGTACTTTATAATGTGTTGCCTAATCATTACACATCCTGTATATCGGTGTATCATATTAGTTTTTGCAGAGCGGTTATGTTTTTGGATTTTAATTGACAGTAAACTTGTATCTAAAAATACCTAAAAGGGGCTAAATTCTGCCAAATGTCTTTCTTCTCTCTGTCTCCCATGTTATAACCTCATCAAAAACAGACTTGGAGTTGTGTTTTCTGTTTCATTCACGCCTGTGTAAGTAATCCTGGCGCTGAGTTTTTGAGTCCTCAGAACGCTCGGTTCCACAAAGCTCCGCCCACTCCAGGAAGCGCTGACCAATCAACAACAAGCACTCTACATCCAGTCTGCTCTGTCATTTATCCAAAAAAACTGTGTACAGCTCTGTTTCCACTGATTCCTCACAGACATTTTTACTTTGGACGTAAAATGGCGACATGGAAAATGTCTTTAAAGATTGTAAGACTTGAATAAAAATATAAAGATCAGCAGAATATAGTCCCTTTAAAGTACTATTTTTGCATTTGTATTTAGTAAAGTGATATCACATGTTGAATTTTAACATGTATATGAATAATATCTAAATATATGTAAATAATAAAAGGGTTTTATGGCTTACACGTCATTATTACAAACAATAGACAAAAAAGTTTCATAGTGAGTTTGGTATAAAGAGCTTGTAAAATGTAAATATAAAGTCAAATGTATTTTCTGTTCAGTCAATAAATTAGAACATCTTGAAAAATAAAATAATTTCATATGTAAATTTTAATTCTAAAAGTAAAAACGTCAGTACACAGTGAAAAAAAATACAAAAATATATATTTTTAAAAGTATTTAATTCAGAAGTAATGTTTTTGTATTAGGTCCTAACTAAATGAGAGACTGAGTTCTTGTCTTCATTAACTATGAGCTATAATTTTCACTTTTATAATAAACTGACTCACAATATTCTAGTTTACTGAGCTGTTCCTGACGCCATTTCATTAATTTTCATTTGTTTTATGTTGTGATGTTTCTTATTTAGACCAAAAAAATAAAATCCTTCTGAAAACTGACTTCATGGTCCACCTCTAAAAACTAATACTACAGCCTTCATCATGACTATAAATATGTACAGAGGAGGGACAGTGATTATGTAAAATATACATTTAATTGTTAGTAAATCATCTGTACCATTGTCATCTGAAAAGCTAAGATCTGATTTAAACACAACTTGGCACATGTGGGTAAATTTTATGAAATGTAAAAAATATACTGCTCATAGCACCTTTAAGCTCTAAAAACAATGACATGTTTTAGCCTTTAATAAAAAATAAAAAAAAACACAGATATCACCACTGCAATATTCTCACAAAATATGCACTGCTGAGAGGAGGAAAATCTCATTAAATACAAAGACAGCTGCATAATTTACTAAATAAGCTCCTCCCCAAACAGCAGCATATGAACGTGTTTCTGCCTACATTTCGGTCTGATTTTAAAAAAAAAGATCTTACTAGTGTATAAAAAATAATACTGTGAAAACTCAAACGCTCAAGGCAACAGGATCCCTCGAGATGTTTGAGTTTTGGGCCAAACATAATCTCAAGTTTTTAACAAATCATATTTTTTGTTATAATTCCTTTTACAGCCAACTTACAATCCATTCTGCAGAAAAAATATTCTTTTGTTAAAATTAGTATTACATTATTAACAATAATACTTTTTCTGAACAATGGAGTAAAACAGTAGACATATGAACATTAAATTAGGGGAACAAGAAAATATTTGTTGTTGAAAACAAGAAGATCAAGAAGATCTTGAGGGATCCTGTAGGCCATGTGTATTTTTACATATTTTTAATAGGTACAATTTATCCCTATGAAAAAATGTACTTGATATAATTATAGCAAAATAAGTTAAAAGTAAATAATCAGAAAGTAGAAAAACTGTTGCACTATTTTGGGCATAAAAGCCAAAAATGTGCTTTTTAATGTGAGTCTCTTTATCCGGTTGTTTCCTGCACAGTAGTAATATATTTTATTATCTTCTCTTGTAGGGACTGTTGCATCATATTTAAGTTTGTCTTTATTGTTTAATAAAGTTTCCAAAAATGTAAGTTGTTGCAGTGCATTGTGGGCAGTTTGAGGTGAGGTGAGGATCCAGAGGAGCATCCTCCATGAATTATTCAACCTGAGGATAAGAACTCTGGAGGACGAGACGTGGGAGGTTTAATGATTTGGAGCAGCACTGAGAAACTGAGGACAGGGCTCACTCTGAAGTGACTCAGCCGCAAAGGATCCTGGGAAATGAGAAACACCTTGGGTGTTTCTCAAAGCCCAGGATCCTTGCCTTGCCTTGATGACATCACAGGAAGCTTCCACCTCATCTCCTGTTGACCAAGGTGTGTTCCAGTGTCCATGTCCTTCCCAGGCAGGTGTCCTCTGTTTGGCTAACTGTGGCTAACTCACAAAGGAAACATCAGTGGCTCCTTCACTGCCTTGCATCGGCCAAAATCACCCACAATGCACTGCAGCTTTTTTGAAAAAATGGCAGGTCATGGGCATGTATTACTTTTAAAAGCTTATTTAGCAAGTTTGAGATTATTTATAAGCTAAAATGTAGCACACACACAAAAAAGTGCCCCCCCATGCCCCAGCACTTCCTCCAAATGCTGTGGCTTTGGAGGAAATCACTTTCAAGGCACAGGCACCTGGGCTTTGAGAAACACCTTCTGTGTTTTCCACAGAGGAGCAGAGGAAAACTAGCCCTGCTCAGAATGCCTCTGCACTGATTGGTTTATCCACAATCGCTCAATGTGCTCTGATTGGTTGGTGTCCTCTCAGTCTCTGCTCTCTGAATGGTTGGTGTCCTCTCAGTCTCTGCCCTCTGATTGGTTGGTGTCCTCTCAGTCCCTGTTCTCTGATTGGTTGGTCTCCTCTCAGTCCCTGCTCTCTGATTGGTTGGTCTCCTCTCAGTCCCTGTTCTCTGATTGGTTGGTCTCCTCTCAGTCCCTGCTCTCTGATTGGTTGGTCTCCTCTCAGTCCCTGTTCTCTGATTGGTTGGTCTCCTCTCAGTCCCTGCTCTCTGATTGGTTGGTGTTCTCTCAGTCCCTGCTCTCTGATTGGACACTCCACAGTCAGTCCCTGCTCTCTGATTGGACACTCCACAGTCAGTCCCTGCTCTCTGATTGGTTGGTGTCCTCTCAGTCCCTGCTCTCTGATTGGTTGGTGTCCTCTCAGTCCCTGCCCTCTGAGTGGTTGGTCTCCTCTCAGTCCCTGCTCTCTGATTGGTTGGTGTCCTCTCAGTCCCTGTTCTCTGATTGGTTGGTCTCCTCTCAGTCCCTGCTCTCTGATTGGTTGGTCTCCTCTCAGTCCCTGTTCTCTGATTGGTTGGTCTCCTCTCAGTCCCTGCTCTCTGATTGGTTGGTCTCCTCTCAGTCCCTGTTCTCTGATTGGTTGGTCTCCTCTCAGTCCCTGCTCTCTGATTGGTTGGTCTCCTCTCAGTCCCTGCTCTCTGATTGGTTAGTCTCCTCTCAGTCCCTGCTCTCTGATTGGACACTCCACAGTCAGTCCCTGCTCTCTGATTGGTTGGTGTCCTCTCAGTCCCTGCCCTCTGAGTGGTTGGTCTCCTCTCAGTCCCTGCTCTCTGATTGGTTGGTGTCCTCTCAGTCCCTGCTCTCTGATTGGTTGGTCTCCTCTCAGTCCCTGCTCTCTGAGTGGTTGGTCTCCTCTCAGTCTCTGCTCTCTGATTGGTTGGTGTCCTCTCAGTCTCTGCTCTCTGATTGGTTGGTCTCCTCTCAGTCTCTGCTCTCTGATTGGTTGGTCTCCTCTCAGTCTCTGCTCTCTGATTGGTTGGTCTCCTCTCAGTCTCTGCTCTCTGATTGGTTGGTGTCCTCTCAGTCTCTGCTCTCTGACTGGTTGGTGTCCTCTCGGTCCCTGCTCTGTGATTGGTCGTTCCAGTCCCACACGTGCACAGAGGCGTCGGTGGCGGCCGACAGCAGAGTCCGAGGTCGCGCCGGGTGCCACGCGTGACTCGTAGTGATGACGTCGTTCTGAGGGGACGAGACCATGTGACCTTTGTGTTCAAACCAAGGCTGTGCGACCTGAAGCTCCGCCCCCCAGAGAGACGTGTCATAGATCTGGACCAATCCACTCAGACCTGCAAGAAACGGAAAATACACGAAGTTTGTGAGTAAACAAATCTGGAATAACTTGTCAGGTACAGCAATGTACTTTACATTTTTCCATGTCGCCTTTTTACCACAGTACTGCCAAACAAATCAGTGAGAGTCTGGAGAGATGGATTTCTCTGCTCTAAAGGTTTATTAAGATTACCGTATTTTCCGCACTATAAGGCGCACCTAAAAGCCTTTAATTTTCTCAAAAACCGACAGTGCGCCTTATAATCCGATGCGCCTTATATATGGATCAATGTTGGTTAATTATGGCTACCGTATTCAGGGGGCGTCACCGAAGTGACAGCGGTAAAAACGGTAAAGGGGAATTCCAGTCCCAGCTGTTCATGTGTGCCATAGGCGTGTTTATGGATCCTGCCGCAAAAGAACAAGGAGGCGCGGCCTTTGCTCCATCTCAGTAGAAGAGTTGCGACATTGAGGGGACAGAAAACTGAGCGCTCGAACGCTGTTCATGTAGCTTTGAACTGTTACAAATGGAGTTGGAAATACATTGTTTTCAACGAGGGAGTTGTAAGAACGCTGGTTTGTATTCTATTAATAAAGTTTGACTGACTGACTTATCTGACTGTTTTATTGACATTCCCTTTAGCGCAGCTCCATCTAGTGGATGCATAACGCAACCCCAGCCATTACAGTAGCTTCTATTCTATGCGCCCTATATATGAAAACAGTTTTAAAATAGGCCATTCATTGAAGGTGCGCCTTATAATCCGATGCGCCTTATAGTGCGAAAAATATGGTAGTCAAAAATGTCAGTGCAATATTATTTAGATAAACTTGAATAAAAAAAAATTATTTTTATACTACTGTATATTCTGAGTACTGTATAAACAGCATGTGTTCTTTATTTGTATCCTACTAATTATTCATTAATCTATAACCTGTGTCTACGTCACTAATGTTAAACCTGACTATAACCTCTCCACAGTCACATGACTTCCTTTTCCTTTAAAATGGCCGCCTCCTCAGGTTTACCGTTGTCATGGTGAATCCTCTTTTCTTGGCTCCACTGATAATGCTCTCCTCTCTGATAAACTCAAGGTAAATAAACTCAGAGTTGTCTGACTAAGCTCCAAACCTGTTTTTACTAAAACAGGAAACTCTGAGAAAACACGCACACAAACTTAGAAACACGCACACAAATTCAGAAACACGCACACAAATTTGAAAAAAGTGTGCCTCTTTCAGAGTTTGTGTGCCTGTTTCAGAGTTTGTGTGCCTGTTTCAGAGTTTGTGTGCCTGTTTCAGAGTTTGTGTGCCTGTTTCAGAGTTTGTGTGTCTGTTTCAGAGTTTGTGTGCCTGTTTCAGAGTTTGTGTGCCTGTTTCAGAGTTTGTGTGTCTGTTTCAGAGTTTGTGTGCCTGTTTCAGAGTTTGTGTGCGTGTTTCAGAGTTTGTGTGCGTGTTTCAGAGTTTGTGTGCGTGTTTCAGAGTTTGTGTGCGTGTTTCAGAGTTTGTGTACGTGTTTCAGAGTTTGTGTGCCTGTTTCAGAGTTTGTGTGCCTGTTTCAGAGTTTGTGTGCGTGTTTCCGAATTAAACTCAGAGTTGGTTTAACCTGCTTTGTGAAACAGGGCCTGTATCTTATTTGGTAAAAAAACAAACAAACCTGACACAGCGATGTAATGATCCAGCGCTGGGGCCCAGGACACGTTCAGATCCCCTCCGTTTTTTTGATCGTTCGTCTGAATCTGAGCCCGAGCCACGCAGACGTCCATCCTCCTCAGATCTGACACCACAGTCTGTCCCGAGGAACTCAAACGCACCACGCTGCAGCGACAGGCGTCCGTCCGCCACAGGCACGGCTCGGAGGAACAGATGGGAGCAGCGTGAGTCTGAGGAGCAGCGGGGGAGCGAGTGTCCGCCACCAGGACGCTGCCTTTTACGCAGCCGCCCACGAACGCACCGTCACTAATGAACTGGAGAGACGACAGAGGCTCAGAGCCGGTGCTGTCTGAAGCGAGGAACAGATTAATAAAGATGGGTTTATTAGATTATTGTGGAGATAATTTAATCTACGACTAAACTATGTGTGGTCCATAACGGACATTTCCACAATATGTCAAAAAAAATTACTGTAAATCCTTTCTATGGAGCACACACATGCACTGAGAGGAGTTTAGCCCTGGTTTAGTCCTGGTTTAGACCTGTTTTAGCCCTGGTTTAGACCTGGTTTAGTCCTTATTCCATCCTGGTTTAGTCCTGGTACAGCCTTGTTTTAGACCTGGTTTAGCCATGGTTTAACCCTGGTTCAGTCCTGGTTTACCCCTGGTTTAGTCCTGGTTTAGCCCTGGTTAAGCCTTGGTTTAGTCCTGGTTTAGACCTGGTTTAGCCCTGGTTAAGCCTTGGTTTAGTCCAGGTTTAGTCCAGGTTTAGCCCTGGTTAAGCCTTGGTTTACCCCTGATTTAGTCCTGGTTTACCCCTGGCTTAGTCCTGGTTTAGCCCTGGTTAAGCCTTGGTTTAGTCCTGATTTAGTCCTGGTTTAGCCCTGGTTTACCCCTGGTTTAGTCCTGGTTTAGCCCTGGTTAAGCCTTGGTTTAGTCCTGATTTAGTCCTGGTTTAGCCCTGGTTTACCCCTGGTTTAGTCCAGGTTTAGCCCTGGTTAAGCCTTGGTTTAGTCCTGATTTAGTCCTGGTTTAGCCCTGGTTTACCCCTGGTTTAGTCCTGGTTTAGTTAGATGTACCGAGTGTGTACAGCTCTCGTCCGGTTGTGACGTCTGTGAGCCGGATGTCGTTGGTTGTCGCTCCGTGGAGAATCCTGGGCTCTGAACTCGGCGTCAGTGGAGCTGCTACTCTCCTGCCTCGGTCTGGAGAGCCTCCTTTAGCCTCGATGCTTCCTGTTCTTCTGATCACGTCTGCCACAGAACACAAACTACTGAGCACACACTGTGCCTTCTGCTGTGGAGAAATGGTGACTAAAACACTGGTCTTTACAAGGACGTACTAAGCTGAATCATGTTTATATTACTTTTCAAAGCTATCACAGTGCTGTACTCCCTGTGATTGCACATAATATTCCAAATTAACCACCATCAGAGAATAATCCATTGAAACATGCCAAAAAAAACTAAATGCTTGTGGGTCATTCCATGTCAAATCAACCAATGCCTCCCACCTGACCACCTTGGTCAGCACAAAGGATACCAACTCCAAACTTTGCACACTTCCTATTGGTTATATGAACAATAATCATACCAAGTTTGAAGAAAATCCAAGGTGGTCAGGTGGGATTTTTTTCTGAAATGTGTTGATTTGACATGGAATGACCCTATGTCAATTACACACACTTGCACTGAGAGGAGTTTAGACCTGGCTTAGTCTCGGTTTAGTCCTGGTTAGACCTGGTTTAGACCTGGTTTAGACCTGGTTTAGACCTGGTTTAGACCTGGTTTAGACCTGGTTTAGACCTGGTTTAGACCTGCTTTAGACCTGGTTTAGACCTGGTTTAGACCTGGTTTAGTCCTTATTCCATCCTGGTTTAGTCCCGGTTTAAAAAAAACTCTTGTACATCATTTACATTTTTATCTTTAGTCTGACAAACATTGTAAAAAATATTGTAAAACCAGAGCGGTACATCAAAGAAATTCTTGTTTACGCTGACACTTTGTCCTCGTTTGGATCTGCTTGAGAGCTTGACGAGCCAAGGTGATTCTAGTTTATTCCTAAATGTCCCTGTCTCGTCTTCTCCAGTTTCAAACGTCAGTGTAACTCACCGCTGTCTTCACCTCCGAGGTCCCAGAGCTGCAGAGAGGAGCTCAGGCCGTTGTTAGAGGCAGCACACCTTTAAGAAAGATAAAAAACTTTTTAAAATAAACGTGACTGCTGGCTGAAGTAAACCTGTCCAAGAATCAGTGGTGGAATGTAACAAAGTAAAAGTACCGACCGTATTTTCTGGACTATAAGTCGCACTTTTTTCCATCGTCTGGCTAGGAGGTGTGACGTATACTCAGGTGTGACTTATATATTAAAATATTTCAGGTGTTGGTTAGAGGGCGCTCTAGGCTTGTGTACCAGCATCTGCTGCACCTGTACCACTGACAATTTAAAATGTAAACATTACCACTAACAACTTAGGCTATAAAGACAACTGAGAAAGAGCGGAATAATTGGAAATGGAACTGATGCTGAGTCTGACGACAGCCACGCAGAGGAGGAAGCGGCGCTTCGTCTACCTCCGGAGTTGGCGGAGTTGTTCAGAAGCGACACCGAGGATGAAGAATTTAAAGGATTTAGTGATTAGGAGTGAGATGGTGAGTTTGGTGAACTTGTTATATTATGTTCTTTATGCTATAGTTATGTGAATAACTGTTAATATATTACGTTAACATACGAGACACCTATTCAGTTCGTTGTTTATGCTTCATGTAGCTGAATAACCATCAATGTGTTACGTTAGCAAGCCACACACCTATTCAGCTGTTGTTCTCTATTCTATTATTACTATAACTTGCCTTTCAACATGAAATGTCTGTTCTTGGTGTCAGATTTTGTAAAATAAATTTCCCCCAAAAAATGCGACTTATAGTCCAGTGCGACTTATATACGTTTTTTCTTCTTCATTATGCATTTTTTGGCTAGTGCGACTTATACTCCGGAGCGACTTATAGACCGGAAAAAATGGTAGTTACTTTACTTAAGTACAATTTTCATGTATCTGTACTTTACAGGAGTAGATTTTTACAAAGGGTACTTCTACTTTTACTCCACTAGATTTCTGAGTTGGTTTGAAGTACAAACATAGTATTTAGAGTTTTGGTCTAAAATCATGTGTCTTTGTCGTGCCCTCATTGTAGACACACAGTACTTAAATATAACAGATGCAGTAAAGTAGTACTGCTTTAGAAACATCAGAATAATAAAGACAGAAGAGCTCAGTGACAGATTCAGTCTCTTCTACTGCAGCAGGTTGTTCATTTCAAGTAGAAAATTTAAGATTATACTTTTACTTTAGTAAAAGCACAATTATCTGTACTTTTACTTAGGTAAAGAAACTGAGTACTTCCTCCACCACTGCTGAGAAAACAGAGTCCTACCTTGTTCCTGGGATGTGTTTGAGGCTGTGGACCGGAGCGTCTGAGAATCCACCATGGAGCACTTTAAAATCCCGCTCAGCACAGAGACCCTGAACAGAACACATGTAACAGAGAGAGCCACAATTTATCAGCAACACATTTGGATTCACACATTTTACTTGTGCAGTAATGATAACAGAGCTGCAGCTAACAATTACTTTGATCATTAATTATTCGGTCTATTTTTTTTTTTCTGATTTTCTGATCTGGATTTTAACAAAAATCTTAAAAGACAAAGCTCTAAGAGTTACTTGAGGATGTTTTTTTCTTTCTAAAAAACAAATATATGTTCTCTTTTACCGTTTCTGTGGCTTTACTGCTCTGTCTTAGTTATAAAAACTCCTCTCTCGCTTTACATCAGGAGCATTCTTCCTTCTCTCCTCAGTCACACTCGGCGGTGGTGACACAGCTGCCCTGGGGCAAACTGATGAAGTGTGGCAGCCGTCCTGCAGCTACAGCCTCTCCAACCAACAGTCACAGTAGCAGTCACACTGACACATTCACACAGGTAATGTGGGTGTCTTGCCCAAGGACACAACAACAGTATGCAGTGCGGGTAGTGGGAATTGAACCGCCAACCTTCAGGTTAGTGGGCGTCTCTTTTACTTAGGTAAGGTAGGTATTATTCAAAAGTCTCAATAATTTTACCTGAGTGCAGATTTTTACTACCTAGGACAGTAAAAAAACACAAAATCATCTTTTTTCTCTTCCGGGGTTGCCACAGGAAATATTTAGCGTGGCAGGGTGGTTTCTGCTTTTGTCTAGTGAAGCTTAAGACTTTTTAAAGACTTTTTAAATACCATTTAGAATAAAACTTAATGCCAGGGTTGCCAACAACAGAACAATAATCTGTATGAACTTTCAAACTAAGGAATTATCCGTACTACTCTATTTATTTTAAAAGTCTTACACAGATGAAATAACTCCAGTGCTGCATAAAAAAAATCATAAATTAAACTGAATTATAAATTTCAATGATAAACTTTCTTTAATTAGTGTATTATAGAAACTGTTATTGTAGCAACTTTTTTTGTATTAATACATGTAAGACCCTGATGAACAAAATGTAATACTCATTCATGAGATTTCACACTTTTAAGGCCTTTATTGTGACACTATCAAATTTAATACCTTTTTAATACTTTTAAGACCTTGGGCCACCCTGGTGTGCAGACTCAGTGATTCATATATTGATTTAAAGGTTTTACGCCAAATGCAAGCCCTCTCCATTTATTCACGCTTGGGGCTGGGTCAAAAGGTACACTGGCTTTTAAGTGTAAGTGGCAGGTTTAAAAGCATCATAAAAACATCTTTAAAACCACGTGAACACAGTTATGCATGTGTTACAAATGGATTAAGTTCGGGTTTACCTTGTTCTGTTCAGCCAACAGTCTCAGTGGTAAACTAAGCTCCAAGATTTCATTTTTAGAGGAGGTTGAGAATCCAGCGACACACACAGCTGTGGAGAAACGATGAAAATGATGAGACAAGCAAATACCACACAAGGAGGCTTAATAATGTCCATAATATTTAAATATTTCATATAAATGGACTCACTTCTGCCCGAGGTCCACTCTAAAACCCGAGTGGGATGCTCCAGCTGATAAACATGAAGGTCTTTGTAACTGCAGAAGAAGCAAAAGTTATGCTTACAATCAATAAAACCGGACTTCATAATGAAAAGTGGCTATGTAATATTTAACACATCAGACGAAGTTATTTCTAAATTCAAATCAAATCGTTGAATTACACATTTGAATGAATTAAGCCTCTTGTTTAATTAGGCATTAATTAATTTAACCAGGAATATAAAGATGATGTACAACAGTAAATTATCCAGAAGTTTCCAGGGGACGCTCTGTTACTTCAATTTACGCAAACAGAGCAGGAAATGCTTTAAAACGTGTTATTTTAGAGGGAATTTGGTACAAGTCAAACCGAATTGATAAAAACACTTAGACTATATTACACGCTTAAAATAGACGGTTTATCCCTAATACTCAGATAATAAACAGTACTTTTCTCTCGGTGGTGTTGGTTTTGTTGAAACAGCAGTGCGGTTAGCAGAGTTAAGCTAAGGCTCGGCTCGGTTTGTAAAAATGTGCGCAGTTTTCTCGCTGCATTTGAACATTTCTTACCTTTTTAAAGACTCGATAAACCAGTCATCCAAAACATCCTCCAGCTCTGCCTCCTCCATCTCTCCCATTTTTTAAAAACGACTTAAATGTTTACTTCCTGCGCTTCTCCTTCGTTTGCTAAAGATTAAAAGTGACCTCAACACCGCCCCCAGTGGACAGGAGGTTAGTCAGAGTTTAGTTTGAGAGCAAGATGGAGACAAATTGTGTTTAGGATCAATTTGACAGGACTCCCCCACCATTTTTATGTTTTATGTATGCATATGTTAATGTGTTTTTTACAGGAATATTAATAATAAACTTTGTCTAACACCAAAAATAGATAATGTAGCTTTTTTTGCTGATGTTTCCTGAATTTGTCTTTCTGTTCTGTGTTCCTGGCTCGAAACTTACATCACATACATCACACTGTAATAATAACAAACAAGCAATAGCAAACAAGACTTAGCGTAGCTTGTGTGATTTATAAAAGCTTTTTACACAGCTGCAATAATCCAGAGAGTTTGGATTGTGTGAAGTTAAATATGCAATTAATATAACATGATTTTTTAATGTATCTAACTCATAACACTCTTATTTTTATTTACAGAAGCCCATTATTAATAGAGTTTATGTAACATATACGCCAGCATCATGTGATTTCAGTTTTTCTCCGTCGCTCTGGTGCATTTCACAAAACAATTCATACAAGCACAAGAACACAAAATAAATTAACATCCTCAGAATCCTTACTTGATCTCACAGAGGTGAACATCAGTAACACATCTGAGCTGCAGAATGAAAGATCTCTGTGTCAGTGTTTACGAACGAGACGATGCAAATGCATAACTGTGTTGTTAGTTTATGCTCCGGCAGAAAACTACAAGTAGTTTTGAGAAATTCTGATCTGAGAAATGCCCTGAAGCGACTAACAGCAACAGAAAAATACTACTAACTGAGAGTGAGCAGTAGTTAATGATGTGGAGCTTTAGAACTAATGGTGGAAGAAGAAAAAGTACAGATAAAGGAGCAAAAATTGACTCAAGTAGAAGTAAAAGTATTGCATAAACATTTCTATTTAAGAAAAAGTATAAAAGTACTTGTGAGTAAAAAAGTAAAAGTATTTCACAAAGATTCAAGAACTCATGAATCTGTTAAATGCGAGGGATTTTGCTGAAAACTAAAGGTTAACGGTGCAACAGGAGATACTGAATGTGAGGTTTTTCCTGAATACTTTACTGCATCTTTAAACTGAAGTACTGTGTCTACAACAACGACACTGCAAAAACAAATGATTTTAAACCAAACTCACTTCAAACCAACTCATAAATGTAGAGAAGCAAAAAGTACAGATACTTGCTCTAAAATGTAGTGAAGACCATTGTGTCCTTTACTATGTCCTCTACACGCTCACTGAAAACTGTCACTTTCTTCCCAAAATGTCACTAACTACCCACAATGCACCTGTGTGACGCCACCTGGCATAAACCGATTGAGAGTTTAAAAGTTTGGCCATAACACAAATAATTTTGATCAAGAAAACTGTTTTAAAGGAGCTATGAGCAGTATTTGTATTTGATCTAAACATGTTTAAATCAAATATTAGTTTTACTGATAACAATGGTACAGTTAATTTATTTACAATTTAAAATATTTTACATAATAGCCAAGTTGTTTATGTTTACATTTTTTATTTTGGCTCATTGGCATTCGTCCAATCAGAAAAGAGGAAACCCACAGACCATTGTTTTATTTAGACTGTAGTACTGTTTTCTAACCAGTACGAGTCCCACTGCTTACAGAACCTTTAAACATGAAAAACAAAAAAATAAATAAATAAATAAAATAAAACAGCAAAAATACATTTAAATTAAAAACCTGGATGCAACACAACTTCCTCAAACTGAACTGTGACAAATCAGACATAATTATCATCGGTCCCAAAACTATCCCCAAATCCACCCAAAAGTTCACCCTGACCATAGACAACACAACCCTCACTCAGAACCTTGGCATTCACTTTGACTCCACCCTGTCCTCTGAACAGCACATCAATCAAATAACCCGGACTGCATTTTTTCACCTAAAAAACATAGCATCTCTGTCCTTTTCCGCTGCTGAAACCCTAACACATGCCTCCATCACGTCAAGACTCGACAACTGCAACAGCCTCCTCTATGGTACCCCCTCCAAAACTCTACAAAAACTCCAATACATCCAAAATTCTGCTGCCCGCCTTCTCACCCGCACTCGCTCCCGTGACCACATCACCCCCGTCCTCCATAATCTCCACTGGCTCCCTATCCCTCAACGCATTCAAAGCCCTCCATAACCTGGCCCCCTCCCACCTCCCTGACCTGCTCCACCGCCACGCCCCGTCCCGCCCCCTCCTTCCCTCCCCTGCAGGACCAAGCTCCGAACCTGGAGAGACAGAGCCTTCTCCGTCGCTGCCCCCACCCTCTGGAAATCACTCCCACAACCCATCTGTGACTGCACCAACCTCCCCACCTTCAAAAACCATCTCAAGACCCACCTTTTTAGAACTCCTTTTAAAGTTTAATATTTGTTTTGTTGTTTGTTTCTCTTGTTTTTACCCTTGTACAGCATCTTTGAGTATCATGAAAAGCGCTTTTATAAATAAAATGTATTATTATTATTATTATTATTATTAAATTAACTGCTCTATTGTCATGAGAATGGGAAATTTACATTCTGGCACCTTTAACAAAGCCCCAATCTCACACCATACTATTTTTTAATCAAAAGTCAGCTGATGATTGTGTCCTAACTCATGATGAAACTCCGGTGAAGAACGTCCACAACCAGCTAAATGTCATCTTTAATAATGAATAATGTAATGCTTATGCTTAGAAAGGAATATAAAGGAAGGTTATGTTAAAACGTGAGGGATTTGAAGTTGTTCGAGGGCCTTTTTGAAGACTCGAGAGAGAAGATTCTGGAGGTTTTGGGGAGAAGATGGAGGTTTTTGTTCTCTGCTTTTTAGAATAGATATTTTTTTCTGTAATGAGTTTAGGAGTTCTTCAATAAACGCAGCTGACTCACCACGTCTGTCTTCATTTGGAAGTGTTTCTGCCCATGATATCAGTATTATTGAGTGTAGGTATAAAGTATAATCATTTTGTGAATTTTGTATTTCTCAGGTGAAGTCCTCACAGTCGTCCATCTGCTGTCTCCCTCTCCCTCAGCGCTTCCTTCTGTCATTAAAAACAATCATGACTCAACACAGACCACGTTCAGTGTCTCTCTGAACTGAATCAGACTGGTTTTAACTCTGACTGAGTAAAGTGAGGGTGTTACATGGTTATTCACTGACGTCTGTGCATGTTTGATTTTACTTCAGAATAATATTACTCAAGTAGAAGTACAGGTATGCAACAAAATTATGACTTAGTAAAAGTAAATAAGTGTGAAGTGTAAGGTATGTTATGGTAGGACTTGGTTATTGCTGCATTTTCTTTCTATTCTGTGAAAGTTTTTATTGCATATGTGACAGAAATAATAAAAAAAGCATAATTTCAACTTATGGCTTTTATTGTATTTAGATTTTGAGACTAGGCGTTAAGGGAAATTTTAGGATTTGAGATTTAGGGCTGAGGTCCAAGAAAGGTCACCAAAAAAAGCATTTAACACAAGATACAACATAGGAAAGATGTGATTTCCTATCTTAAACTACCTTTTATAGAGTTGTAGCTGTCTATACTGCTGTACAAAATTGAGTTAAGAGTGAAATCAGGCTTCATATCTTCTGTTTTACTTAGGGACAAAGTTTTATGGCTCAAATGTGTTCCATTTTAGAGAAATGCTGTTGTTAAATTTGCAGTAGCTACAGATTTCACAGTAAAACAAAGGTAAAGTGCAGTAACTGTTCTCACTGCTGAAGTCAAACACAGTTACTGCACTTTTCCTTTGTTTCACTGAAAGATTACTGCAGTTACTGAAAAATGTGGAAACATTTTTTGTTAAAACTCTGAAATGGGACACAACTCAGGGCACAAAACTTTGACACTTCCTTCCACACTAATATACTTTATGATTTTGAAAAGTGCTCAATAAATATGGTTTTCAGGACGCCCCATATAAAGTACTTTAATTCCAGATTTAGGAGGTCAAAGGTCAAATCAGTGGTGATGGTTGTGATGTTTGTAGGGCAGTGTAGTGTAGGATTATGGGTAGCTGAGTAGAAACATTAGAAATGTTATCACAAAGTTTATAAAAATGTATCTCTGTGAGTTATGTGTGTTGTAAATATTGGTACTGTATATTTTATACTAAAATCACTGGGTTACTTCTCAGGAAGCTAAAACCAACTAAAACTGGTCTGGCTACGCCCGTGCCAAGCAACGACTTAAGCCATGTTTTGTTAATTTGTTTTTTTCCATTTTCATTCACTCACTCAGTGTTGAACCATTGTCAAAACTCACATCAGCACCGAGTGGATCACGTGATGTGGATCTCTGCAGAAACTAATCATAATTTTATTCATCAAAACAGCAGAAGGTTAGTGTTTTTTCAAAGACACACTTGGTTTATATTCACAAAAACCATTCAAACTGCACCAATAAACACAACAACAGGTTGTTTTGTGACATTTAGAGACGCTTTTCACCTGTACAGAGCAATCAGAGCCACCTTTCCTCTGTTTATCTGTCAGTGCTATTTCTGTGAGCAAACAGACACTTTCTCTGTTTTATCCGCAGACATTTATTGAGTGTTGTCGAGTGAAGAGCGACCAAAGAACTGAACATTTGTGAGCACTCAGTATTTGATTCTGTTTTCACTCAAGAATCAAAGGGAAAAGGTTCTCGGCACAGAGCCAGGGGCAGGACGCAGTACACAGGATTCTTATAGAAACTATATTGTTGAATTGTTTTTTAACAAATAAATAAATCTGAGGACATCTGAGGGAGGAGCCGTGTCTCAAAAGGGCAGCCATCACAAAAGGAGATTGTGTGACGCTGATAAAACCCCTGGCCTGATTTCAAGAACACAGATAAATACTAACTACAGTAAATACTACTGAGAATCCATCTGTGTCTCTTTCTTTATCAGAATAAATATACTGTATGTTCATTATTGTTACCAGTGCTCCCACTGATCATGCTAAAGACGTCAGCAGAAAGAATAAAGCTACAGACAGAACACACACTGCAGGTTTACAGCACATCACTGTCACAGAGGACCGTGGTATAATTTGTGCAAATACAGAAATCAGCAAAATACACGTTCTCTACACAAATACATTTTTATTGTTCCAATGTAAAACGCTGTCAGGTTTTAGGAGTGAAAATATCCACTCATGTAAAGCATGAACCCAGACGGTTCCTGAGGTGAATCAGTGAGAGCTGCACTGAGAGCAGGACTCAGTCTGAGCTGCTGTGTGAATGAGTGAATGTGCTCATCACCTGACTGCAGTTTTAATGCAAAAACTTGCTTTTGGGGGATAGTTTAAGAGTTTAGTTTGCAGAACAACATTTTGTAAAGATAAAAACTTTCTGAAAACACGAACCCTGTTTGTTTTCTCTGTGACCTGTTTTACAGATGACAGGTCTGATGCAGAAATGGGTTCACATTCATTTATTATTGACCACACAACAAAGTTGGTGGAATTTGCTTCCAGTGCAGCAAGACATGCTCACATCTTCTGTGTCAGAACAGCAACATAATAAACATAAACACAAACAATACAAAGTGACAGGTAAATACAGAGTTCCAGTGTTAAAGCGAAGGAGAAAAACTGCACTGACAGAGGAGACAAGAGTTGAAATTAGTGTTCAGTATGAAGCTCAACACTGCCCTCTTCTGACCAAACACAAAAACACACAACTCAGTAATGAAGTAGACTTCAGTAATTCACGATGTGACACATCTCACGTCGTGAACTAAAACATAACTTCATTAAATTTATGGAAAAAGACAAAGATAACAAAAAACAAATTTGCAAAAATCCATTCATGCTTTTCCTTTTGGCTTTTCCCTTCTGGGGGGGCCACGGCATCTTCCCCATACTGTCCTTAATTAAACTGTTTCAGAGGCTTAAGAAGTTGTTTCAGGGTGAATAAAGCCCCCTGCAGCGCCCCCTGGTGTATCTTGGTTAAAAACAAAACAGCCTTGTTAGAATGGGAGAGCTGACCCAGTGTCCCTGAAGTCTCAGGTCTGGTCCTGGTTCAGCCACAACAACAACACAGAGATGGATTTATTTCTCAGATGTTGGTCACAGCAGAGCGACCAAAAGGCAGAGGAGACATTTGTACCGATACAAGGAGGAAAAAAACTGAGTCAAACTGAGCCAGGGGTCACACAGAGGTCACACAGAGGTCACACAGAGGTCACACAGAGATCACACAGAGGTCACACAGAGGTCACACAGAGATCACACAGAGATCACACAGAGGTCACACAGAGGTCACACAGAGATCACACAGAGGTCACACAGAAGTCACACAGAGGTCACACAGAGGTCACACAGAGGTCACACAGAGGTCACACAGAGGTCACACAGAAGTCACACAGAGGTCACACAGAGGTCACACAGAGGTCACACAGAGGTCACACAGGGGTAAACTGGACTACTGAGTTTTTACCACAGTGTAAGAAAGTTTGTAGTTTACCAAACAGAGAAGAATCAAGCTAAATTCTGTGGTTTCCTTTAATCTGGCAAAGGTTTGACAAAGGCCTTCAGACATAATGATAAAGAGATGGAGGACTAATGAAAGTACAGACACAGACAGCACACTGTATACTGAACTTTATTAAACTTCTCTGCTTTTTGCTTTTTGCAGATGACGTCCTGTTGGCTTCATCAAACCAGGATGCCCTGGAGCGGTTTGCATTTTTCACAAAAACCTGAAGTATTTACTCATCGTGTTATCCCATTTCCAGATAGCAGAGGAAAAATGGAGTTAACGTTTTCAACGAGCTTACCAAATGTCACATTTGCAGACGCAGTGACAGATACAGAGGCAAAGATCAGACAAATAAGCCAGACAATGGCTACAAATGTTTTCATGAAGAATTTAGTCACAATTCAGGAAAGTAAAGAAGAAAGCTGAAATGCATTGGCTAACTACAGCAGGTAAACAGAGCAGTACTCAAGTCTGTTAGACAGAAAATATCTCAGATTTATTTATTTGTTTAACCTTTAACCAGGAAGTCCCATGAGATAAAATCTCTTTTTCAAATAAATTCTAACACAGCACAAAGCTGTTGTTTATATATTTACAACTGAGTCTGACTCAAAGTGAGACTGAAGATGATGTTTTGTAAATGAAAACATGCTCATCTGTTCACAGACAGAGCACCAGTTTTAAGTAATATTATGTAATAAACTATCTTTTGTCTCTGCATCTGTGTAGGATGAAATGCAGCCAAGGAGCTGGCAGTTGTCAAAAACTTTTTTTTATTTTTCAGCTCGGCTGTTTTATGCCACCTACCAGAAGTAATGCCACACGACTTTCAGAAGTGTGAGTGTGAGACTGAGAGGCGGCTGCGTGTGCGTCTGCAGTAATGCGGTCGAAGTATCGTCTGTCGTGGTGAGGAACGTTTGACGTTCGATCTACGTTCCTACTCTCTCCTGTGGTCAGTAGCTTTGGGTCATGACCAAAAGGACAAGATCCCAGATACAAGCGGCCGAAATGAGTTTCCGCCGCAGGGTGGCTCTTAGTAACAGGGTGAGGAGCTCAGAGTAGAGCCGCTGCTCCTTCACATCAAGAGGAGCAGCATTTGTTTCAGAGCCTCCAGTAGCAGTTTGTGTCAGAGCATTAAACATATATTTTGAGCAAAATTTCAATTTCAGGACTCTACAAAATGACACTCATGAATGATTTTTTTCTATAAATTCTTGAGTTTAATGAAAGACATATTTTCAACTTCTGTCTCTGCAAAATTTACAAAAAGCTTTTAATTTTGAACAAAACTTTAACTGTTGTCATTGAAATTTTAAAAACAAAAGCATCTGTTTTTGTTTTTAATTTCCCATCACTCACACAAGGTCGAGCCATTCTCAAAACTGATCACGCAGTGTGGATGTGAGGAGCCGCTCTTTTCAGGATCTACAGTATAATTATCGTTTTATTCCCCAAAACGTCATGCAGTTTATTGTTTTATTAAAAATCCTAAGGCAAACCTTGATTCAGATTCATTCATAAGTTTTCACATTTTTTTTCAAAACACAAAACAACTGATTTTGTGAGGAGTTCGAGTATTTCAAATCCCATTTATACAACACAAAACAGATTTATGTCATCATCATGTAATCAACACTAAGCCAATAAGAACTACGTCACTTTGCTTTTGTTAAAGCAACTATTCTTAAAGCGTCTATATTCTGCTTTTATTTATCTTTTTAAGCAGTCTTGGTCTCCTCTAGAACAGCAGCACATTTTACAGCCTTTAAAAACAATATGTGACAAAAAGAGAACGATTTTAATAAGCACTCTACTGGTGCCATAAAGAAACAGGAGAAGAGACCAGCAGAGGGCAGCAGAGTGTTGTGCTCTTTTGAAAATAATCAAAGAAAAAAAGCAGTTCATTTCCTTTTTTTATGATGCCATTTTCCAAAAAGTAAAAATGTCTGTGAGGAATCAGTGGAAACAGAGCTGTGCACTTTTTTTTTTTGATAAATGAATGAGAGCAGACTGGATACAGAGGGCTCGTTGTTGATTGGTCAGTACTTCCTGGAGTGGGCGGGGCTTCATGGAGTGGGTGGGGGCTTGTGGAACTGAGCATTCTGAGGCCTCAGAAACTCAACCCCAGAGAATACAGGGTATACAATAAATGGGACAAAGAGGAGAGAATGACATTTTGAAGAATATAGAGCCTTTAATATACCTGAGCCACAGATTTATTTTTTATTTTACTATTTTTTATTTTTTTGTTTTTTGTACTTTATTTTGTCTTGACTCGTTCTTGGCCCCTAAAAGTCTCAGTCTTGTCTTTTTCTCAGTTTCCTGTGATCTCAGACAGGTCTTGGTCTGGATTTGTATGGACTTTGATGGCACTACAACTTAAAGGTATTAGG
The DNA here is from genome assembly GCA_020698575.1 of Bostrychus sinensis. NCBI lineage: Eukaryota > Metazoa > Chordata > Actinopteri > Gobiiformes > Eleotridae > Bostrychus > Bostrychus sinensis. Next base: position 3,956,746 of record CM036247.1, read on the forward strand.
GAGGATCTTTATAAATTCATTTTTTGCAATATTAATTAAAACTACCTTCATTGCCCTGTATAAGGCTTATAAATTGGTGTATTAGAAAATATAATAATAATATTAATAAACTGTGGACTCTGTGGGACTTAAAAAACCTCAACCAATCGTTTTCGTCATGAGTACGTTAACCATTGTTCCAGGGACTTGCCATTCATTCGTTCATCTTCCTGGTTTCGGCGATACGTGCGCGTTCTTGTGCCTGCGCATGCGTACACAGTTTGTTTATGTAGCCTGGCGTTAGCCGAGCCTCATCGTACGCGGACAGCCTGACCTCGAAGAGCACAATGGCTGAAGAAAACTGTGGAGGTCGCAAAAGGAAAACTGTTTTTGAAGTGAACCAGAGGAGGAGGAGAAAACCCGTGTGGTTCTTGGCGATTCTTTCCAACGTTGGCGTGCGCTGTAGGAACAGAAAGGGCTTCAGACGATGCACTGGTCGTCAAGTTTCTGCTGGACAGGTTCGTTTATCTTATCGTTTGAAAAAAATGCCTTTTTTCTTGATCTGTTGATCCTTTTCAACTGCACAGCAACGTCAGTTTGCTAATGCTACCAACAGCAGGAGGACAGATATTTGTTCTGTGCATGACTGGGTCTGTGTGGGGAACTAGGTCAAAGGTCGCGCAGACAAACAATGCAGGTCTAGGTTTAGACGAATCTCCGCTGATGCCGGCTGTAAACAAACACGCGCACGTCACTGTGGAAGAGTTCCTTGGAAAGGAACAGTGAAGGGCGGGGCCTGACGCATGCGCAGTATTCAAAAAGGGACAAACAGTCGCTGGTTTGTCAGCAGTCGAAAAAATCCTCCCTAATATCTTTAAGGTCTCCTGGTGTAATTAATTCCCTTTCATGCTCAGGCCCTAAGAAAATTCAAAAACTGAGTTGAGCTTTGAGAAGTAACATTAATATTGTACAAGGTATAACAATACAATAACACATAATCCTGTAGTATTTGAGGAGCCTCCAGCCTCACTCCATGTTGACAGATACGTTCAGTGGTAAAATCCTGAGCGGGTCCTTATTATAATTCTGAAAATATGGATATAATTTCTCGGAGAAACTGTGTTTGAAGGTGTGCAGTCTGGAGTTTGTGTCTGCGTTGATAAAAGTCAGAGTTTTCTTGTCAAAGTCCAGCGTCACTCGGACGTTCTGCAGCTCCTTCTTCACATTGAGAGTTTTGACCGTATCCGGAGGAGAAAAGACTTTGTACCGACCTTGACTGAAGAAGATTCTCCAAACGCCGCTCCTCAGGCTGCCCTTCCTGTCCTCGCTCTCAGCCATCACCCCCACGGACCAGTTATCCTCCCCGGACACCCTCACGCACCAGCTGTGGCTCCCCGACGAGAGCCGCTCGGAGCCCAGCACGCGGCGTAGGAACTTCAGCCTCTCTGGGTTCTCCGGCAGATCCTGTTCCTCTCCAAGACTCTCACGGAGGTCAGGTCTAAAAACAAAGTGAATGAAGTTGTTTTACTTAAATGTGACAGAGTGCTTTTTGTTTAGTTTTAGTCGTTGTAAATACAGGAGCTCTGTACGTGTTGGCAGTGAAAGCATCGCACTACAGCAGTAATTAGCAGACGCATAAACAGCTGCACTGAGTTTACTTACTATATTTTCCGGACTATAAGTCGCACTTTTTTCATAGTCTGGCTAGGGGTGCGACGTATACTCAGGTGTGACTTATATATTAAAATATTTCACGTGTTGCGTGAAGAAGCGACACCGAGGATGAAGAATTTAAAGGATTTAGCGATTAGGAGTGAGATGGTGAGTTTGGTGAACTTGTTATATTATGTTCTTTATGCTATAGTTATGTGAATAAATGTTAATATATTACGTTAACATACGAGACACCTATTCAGTTCGTTGTTTATGCTTCATGTAGCTGAATAACCATCAGTGTGTTACGTTAGCAAACCGCACACCTATTCAGCTGTTGTTCTCTATTCTATTATTACTATAACTTGCCTTTCAACATGAAATGTCTGTTCTTGGTGTCGGATTTTGTAAAATAAATTTACCCAAAAAATGCGACTTATATACTTTTTTTCTTCTTCATTATGCATTTTTTGGCTGCGACTTACACTCTGGAGCGACTTATAGTCCAGAAAAAATGGTAGTTACTTTACTTAAGTACAATTTTCATGTATCTGTACTTTACAGGAGTAAATTTTTACAAAGTGTACTTCTACTTTTACTCCACTAGATTTCTGAGTTGGTTTGAAGTACAAACAAAGTATTTAGAGTTTTGGTTTAAAATCGTGTGTTTTTGTCGTGCCCTCGTTGTAGACACACAGTACTTAAATATAACAGATGTAGTGTGACTTATACTCCAGAGCGACCGGAAAATAAGGTAAGTGTTTGGCTGCGTAGCCTGACTCGGGTGCTGCTGCTCTGCTTGAGCTGTGAGTTCTCAGCACAGATGGCCATGGAAGGAGAGTAGAGAGCTGTGTTGAGGGGCTGTATGCTGTGAGCTGATACAAGGAGCTCAAAGAACCGCACTGAGGCCAAGGTAACAGATCTGAGACTTAAGCCTTTAGCTGCTCTGCACCGTGAGCATGGAACAATTTACAAAGAGATGCTAAATTGTTATCACTCGTTTCAGTTGATAAATTTAAGGCAATCGTAAAGAGTGTAGTGTCTGAATCTCAATGGGACTTCCTGGTTAAGTAAAGGTATAAAAGAAAAAAGAAAAATTTGCTTACTGAGACTCACTTGTGTTTAAAGGGAAACCCTCTGTATTTGATAAAGGTTGCTAAGCTCAAGGTTAATATCTTAGCTGTGATTCTCTGGGTGGAAGCCTCAAAGTGGCGTTGTAGGTTTAAGTTCCAAACTAAATCTCTGAGCAGACCTGTGAGCCAGTTGGGCACATCATTTGAGGTTGTTTAGCCAGCCTTGCCACATAAGTGCACGTAAGTCCCTAGTAAAGTGCTGGTTACTCATCCATTGATAAATAAAAATGAATGCATCCCTGTCACAGACCTGCAGACAGGACGAGCTCTGGGTTCGCTGTGTTCGGATCCAGAATCACAGGCTGGAACTGCACGCGCTCCTTCATGTTGTTCCACACGCTAAAGCCCAGGTTCCCCAGGTGTTTGGCCTCGTCTATCAGAGCTCCAGGGCCCAGCTGTGACTCCTCCAGCAGGGGGCAGCACTGCACTCTCTCCAGCGCGGCCTTGTACTTCATCAGGGAGAATATGTCCTGTGCTCCCAGCTGTTTCTCTGTCAGCGCGATGCTCTTGAACACGGCGTCTATCTCTCTGCTCACAGCCGCCGTCTTGTCCTGGAGGCTCGTGCTCTTCTGCTCCTCCTCCTCCCTCAGAGCCTTCATCCTCACCTCCTCCTCCTCCAAAAGGAACTGGTGCAGCTTCTTAAACTCGTCACTGATCCGTTTCTCTGTGAGTCGAGCTTGAGCTTTCACATGAGCCGTCGCTGCGTCGAAGACCAAAAAGCTTTTATTCAAAACCTGCAAGAAATAAAGAGAGAGTTTGGTGTTTTCTACAAGTGGTGTGAGTCTATATTATGCTTTATTCATATTTTTAACCCAGTCTGGGTCTCCTCTAGAACAGCAACACGTTTTACCGCCTTTAAAAACATCATGTGACTAAAAGAAAACATTTATAAAGTTGTTGTTTCTTTAAAGTCCTCTACTGGTGCCTTAAAGAATGACCAGCAGACGGCAGAATGTTGTTTTTTTTACATAATCAAAGAAATTCAGCACTTCACTTGCTTAATCTTTTGATGCCATTTTACTTCCAAAGTAAAAATGTGAGGAATCAGTGGAAACAGAGCTGTACACTGTTTTTTTGTTTTGTTTTTTTGGATAAATGAATGAGAGCAGATGTAGAGGCCTTGTTGTTGATTGGTCAGTGCTTCCTGGAGTGGGCAGGGGTTCATGGACCTGAGCGTTCTGAGCCCTCAGAAACTCAGCGCCAGAGAATACAGGATTACTCAAACAGCCGTGAATGAAACAGAACATATCTGCAGATCTGTTTTTGATGAGGGAACATTATAACATTGGAGTATTCATAACAGTACCACTTTAAGATGTAAACAAACCCTGAAACAATTTATTTTTTGCTGAAAAACTGTATCAATGCGTGATAGAGCTGTCAATTCGTTTTTGTCCAACTTTTGACATTTTAGTATAAACATGTTTAATACAATTTCTGTGTGCTGCCCTCTTTAGGTTAGATGGGGGCTACTGCAGTTGAATTTTCCTATTGATTGAAAAGGTGGCAGATAACATAACTGGTACACTACTGGTGGCCTGCAGCTCACTATGCCTCTGGTATAAAAGCATCACATTTAGGGGCCGTTTAGATGACAACGCCTTTTGCTAAATCTGCAAATGTTTGACTGCAGTTTGTCCTTTCGTTTACATGAGGACGGGGTTTCTGTTTTCTAAATACACAACACGCTGGAGGTGTTTTGGTCTCACAGCAGGGAGCCGCTCGGAGCTGCTCCAGTCTCACTCACTGAAAACGATGACGTAACAGCCCCAATCTGAACTGTGATTGGCTGTCTGCCTAGTGCAGGTCAGCTGACCCACAATCACTGACTACAAGGCTTTTCTGTCTCATACGTTCATATTTAGTCAGTAACTGTCAGTAATATCTGTATCAGGACTGACTTTTACTGAAGATTTTATCAGCTCCAAAAAAACACAAGATCTTAAAGTTATTGTGAAGTTGCAGAGCAGAACTATATTTTCTCTGCTGTATACTCACTGTGGTGTCGAGCATTTGTGGGGCCCACAGCACCATTTGCTGGACAAATACGAGTACTACAGTATACTCAAACTAACTCTTGTTTTCTTCACCCCTCAGTGTTTTTGTGTAAACGCAGGCAGCAGGACTGTTGCGTTTTCCTGGCCAGTATTGTCATGTTAACGGGCCCTCAGACACATTTGCTGTATAGTTAGGTTTAGCCAAGACAAAACACACAAAAGACAGTATTCAACACACTAGAGGCAGCAGACTAACCTGTAGCCGGTCCTTCAGAGCCTGCAGACACTCGTCAAGCCCCTCTTTGAGCTGCGGGACGGCCTCGTTAAAGGGACTGAAGCAGTGTTTTTTGTGAGTTTCTGAGTCTCTGCAGATGAGACAGATGAGCTCCTGATCGTCGAAACAGAACAGCTGCAGCTTCTCCGAGTGGTCGCTGCACACGGACTTCCCACTCCACTCCACGAAGCTCTCACACAGGTTCTTCAGGGCCAGATTCAGCGGCGGATCCTCCCGGGACGACCTCCGCTTACACACGGGACACTCCTTTAAAGGGGAACATGTTATAATGATGTTGGACTCCTTTGCATTAGTATTTCAGGTTTTATAACTTAAAATAATGTATCTGTGGAAAACCTCTTCTGGGGAGCTGTTACTGTGACTCTGCAGAGAACGTTTGGATTAGGTGTCTGTCGCTTTAAAGCCCTGCTGGCCCCACCCAGAGCTCTGAGCAGGATTTCTATGACTCGACTAAAGCCCTCTACTGACACTACTGCCTCCTGATCGTCCCCTTTGAGTCACACGTGTAGTGGAAATTTTTTTATCCTGTTTACGTTTTTACTGTTATCTCATTAAGAGTCACTGTTAGCAGTGGTCTTTGTTCTTACTGCTATTCACACAGAAATACCATTGGACCATTTGTTGTTTTATCTACAAACTGTATTTTCCGGACTATAAGTCGCACTTTTTTTCATAGTCTGGCTAGGGGTGCGACGTATACTCAGGTGTTACTTATATATTAAAACATTTCACATGTTCGTTATTTAAACACTGCTGATGGAGGGAGAGCACAGCTTCACGGCAACCAGGAGGAGGCGCCATGCAACTTTCCAGCAAGTCATCGTCAGTGACAAATGAAACCATCCTGTAGGGATTCAGAAAGAGCGGAATAATTGGAAATGGAACTGATGCTGAGTCTGACGACAGCCACGCAGAGGAGGAAGCGGCGCTTCGTCTACCTCCGGAGTTGGCGGAGTTGTTCAGAAGCGACACCGAGGATGAAGAATTTAAAGGATTTAGCGATTAGGAGTGAGATGGTGAGTTTGGTGAACTTGTTATATTATGTTCTTTATGCTATAGTTATGTGAATAAATGTTAATATATTACGTTAACATACGAGACACCTATTCAGTTCGTTGTTTATGCTTCACGTAGCTGAATAACCATCAATGTGTTACGTTAGCAAACCGCACACCTATTCAGCTGTTGTTCTCTATTCTATTATTACTATAACTTGCCTTTCAACATGAAATGTCTGTTCTTGGTGTCGGATTTTGTAAAATAAATTTCCCCCCAAAAATGCGACTTATAGTCCAGTGCGACTTATATACGTTTTTTTCTTCATTATGCATTTTTTGGCTAGTGTGACTAGCTCTCTGGAGCGACTTATAGTCCGGAAAATACGGTAGACTATATTGCCAAAAGTATGACCTCATCTGAGCTATTACTTTTGGTAATATAGTTTACCTGATCTAGGATCTGTGGTGAATGTATTCACTTGTAAATAGAGAGGTGTGACAAGCCCTGAACCTACAGGAGATTCCTAGACGGTTAGGGTGTCAGGCCAGGCAAAATGACTTGAAAGGAATTTTCCTGCAGGGAGTGGAACACAGACAGTATAAAAGTTTCTAATGTCATTATTCTGGGCTCACAGCTTGCTCTGTGACGCTGTCCACGTTTGCGTCCCACAGAGACCGCCTTCGAGAGTATTTTGGTTATTTCCACAACACACGTGAATAAAGTCGAGAGGATTTGAGTTCAGATGAGAGGAGAATATTTAAGTGCTTGTACTGAATGGTGGTGAATGAACAGAGCATAAAATGACTATTTATCATGGCTATTAGCAACATGAGGCTAACAGATAGATAAATGAGCTGACTGCTTTGTATTGACGGCGGTTTAAGGCAGAAATAATCAAAACTAGTCTGGTGATTTCTTGTCTAAAAGGCCAAAAAAAGGTGGATTTTTCATAATATGTGCCTTTAACAGTTTACAGAGTTGGGTAGTAATGAGTTATATTTACTTGGGGAATTTTTTCTTTTACATTTTCAATTTCTTTCGTAGTTTTCTGCAGGAGCATAACCTGACAACACGGTGAAGGATTTGATGGTCTCATTCAGAAACACTGACACATCAGCGAAGGATTTTGAGAAAGTTATTTTATTTTGCAATTAATACATTGTGTTCTGCTGTTTGTATAAATTGTTTTGAGAAATGTACTTAAAGTTTTGAAAATGTAAGTTCTGAGAGAAAACTTAACACATAAATCACAAAAATTTTGGGCCACTTTTTACCCACCTTTAGCGGTTTCTGTGCCCACCACGTCTTGAGGCAGGGTCTGCAGAAGCTGTGGCTGCACGACAGGAGCACGGGTTCTCTGAAGACCTCCTGGCAGATCGGACAGGACACATCATGCTCAGAGAGGGAGGCCATGCTGTTCGGAAGAAGCAGAAAACGCAGCAGCAGTTTTCAATGTAGTCTTGCCTCGTTTGGTCCCAGTTTAGTCCTTGTTTAGATCTTCTATCGTTGACTCTTAATGCTCTGTCCCAAAGCGGTGGTTCTCCTTGGTGCAGCTCTTTAAACCTCCTCTTTGTCGTGTGGAGTCCTGAACCGTCAGTGCATTTATTGTTTCAGTTCTGCAGAGAAGTAAAACTGGTACAACAGGTTTCATTTTGTGCTGCAGTGTTTCTGATAACCAATAGACTACATGTGTATAATGTCAGTGCCTGGGTAGAGAGCATTGTGAGTGAATGTGTATGTTCAGGGTAGCTCCAGGTTTTGTCTTGTGAAATTTATGACCTTTTTAAGACTTTTTAATGCCACGTAGAATGAAATTTAATGCCATCGTCAGCAAAAGTACAGTAATCAGTACTACTCTAATGCTCAAGAGTTTTATTTTAAAAGCCTAATGCAGAGGAAATAACAGTTCTGCATTAAAAGTCACCTTGAGTCACTAAAACCAAGTCAGGTTAGAAATCTCAGGGTAATCATGGACTCTGACCTGAACTTCAGCAGTCACATTAAATCTATAACATCATCAGCATTTACCATCTCAAAAACATTGCCAGAATCAAAGGTTTACTGTTTAACCCAGACCTAGAGAGACTTATTCATGCGTTCATCTCCAGCAGGTTAGACTACTGTAACACTGCTCACTGGGTCCTGACCAAAACCAGGAAGTACGACCATATTAGTCCTGTCCTCAGGTCTCTGCACTCACACTATTAAATTAATTAATACCTTTGGGGTATTAAATCGGGTTCTCTACAGCTTCCTCCCACCGTCCAAAGACATGCGTGTGTTAGGTGAACTGGTGACTCTAAATGAATGAATGTGAGAGTGAACGGTTGTCTGTCTGTGTTCGCTCTGTGTCAGCCCTGCGACTAACTGGCCTCTGTCCAGGGTGCACCCCGCCTAAGGCCCAAAGTTACTGAGATAGGCTCCAGTCACCCGCGACCCCTAAGCAGAAGAAGATGAATGAATGAATATTATGGCTTTCTACTCTACAGTGTTTCTAGCATAGTGCCGTTCTTGTTCCAGATGTTTTCTTATTAATTAAAATGTCTTTCAATTAATTCCTACGGGAAGAAGACAACAAGATCCTGGGACGGCCTGGCGCATCCTTCTCAGTCTCTAGATTTAAATCCCATTGGAAATCTTTGGTGGGATTTAGAGAAGACCACTGCAGCACAGAGGCCATCAAACATCACTGAGCTAGAGGCTTGTGCAGGTGGAGAATGGGCAAGGACCTTACCTCTTTTATCTGACTGTACTCGTAATAATGTAGTAATGTAATCAGAGGTGGAGCTTTCTGCGCTTCCTGCTCGACTGGTTCAATATCTAACTGTGAATAATGACTCAGCAAAACAGCGCAAACAAACATAAATATTCTTCTGTGAGCTGATTGGCTGGGAGCTTACACATCAGTTACAGTCTTTATCTTTTCAATGGCCATGATCCGAGTTGTTTATATTGTGTTTGCACCACAAGAACAAAGACATCTGCACTGAAACAAAGACAACGCAAAACATGCAGTGGCAGATTATTAGCCCTTTTCTCCAGGGCAAACTCTTCAAGATTATTTTTGTTTTATGGAAATTCAGCATCTTAACTTTTAAATATTTTGAAATGTTTGAACACACTGCAAATCTTTAAAGAGTCTATATTCTGCAAAATGTCCTTCTCCTCTCTGTCTCCCATGTTATAATGCGTAATGTTTCATTTATGCCTGTTTGAGTAGTAATCTATTCCCTGACGCTGAGTTTCTGAGGCCTCAAAACGCCCACTCCCACTCCAGGAAGCACTGACCAATTGTTACGTGCCAGGGATGGCTAGGGGCGCTGGCACAGTAACTAAAAATAGATTTACGGGTGGTAGAAAAAAACAGGAGAATGGAGATGTTGTAGGATTAACAAAAACACTAAGGTTTATTTACAGAAAAAAAAAAAGAATACCAACAAAGTATACAAAGAACTAATGAAACTAAGGCGATGGTTGCGGCTGCAGCACCAAGGACCCACTGGCCACAGAATGAAGGCAGCTCCGGCCTTTTATACCCAGCTCTCACCCAGGTGTGGCTGATGAGCTGGCAGGACTGGTGGGTGGAGACAAGGAAAAACAAAAAAAAACACACTACAGCACAAAGGCTGTAACACTCCCCCCCTTAAAAGTTAACAAATACCCTTGATAACAGCCTACTATACAGTCAACCCCCAAGTTACCACACCCAGCAGCTACACATCAGCTACTGAGTAGTAACATTGATGGATGACACATTTTAAGGAAGGATATGTAGTCGTTGTGGTCTTCAGTCTCTGGATAGGGCGTCGGCCACAATGTTGTCCTTTCCCTTCTTGTGCCGGATGGTAATGTTATAACCCTGCACCAACAAGGCCCAGCGCATCAGCCGCTGGTTGTGGTTGTACATATGGGCGAGGAACACAAGAGGGTTGTGGTCTGTGAACACAGAGACTGGAACACTGGTAGAACTGACATAAACATTGAAGTGCTGAAGAGCCAGGAGCATGGCCAGAGTCTCCTTTTCGATGGTGGAATAATTTAGCTGGTGCTTCTTAAACTTAGCAGAGAAGTAGGAGACGGGATGGGGCATACCAGCTTCATCATCCTGCAACAGTACAGCGCCAGCTCCAGTAGCACTAGCATCCACTTCCAGACTAAAAGGTTTAGAATAGTCAGGTGCAGAAAGGACAGGGGCACTGCAGAGGAGGGTCTTGGCTGCTTGAAAAGCACATTCACATTCCTCAGTCCATGTGTATGGAACAGAGGGACTACAGAGGGCAGTAAGAGGGGCAACTAGCACAGAAAAGTTTTTGCAAAAACACCGGTAGTAACCGGCAAGGCCTAAAAAACGGCGCAGTTCTCTCCGGGTGGAAGGAGTGGGGTATGACAACACAGCCTCAACTTTAGCATTAACAGGTCGTACCTGACCACGACCAACAACTTTACCAAGGTAAGTGACAGTGGCCTTACCAAACTCACACTTGGCTAAGTTCAGTGTCAACTTGGCCTCAGACAAGCGTTTGAACACCTCACGCAGAGTAGAGAGATGATCGGACCAAGAGTCAGAGTACACAACAATATCGTCCAGATATACATTACAGTTAGCAACATCACTGAGGACTAAGTGCATAAGGCGTTGGAAAGTGGCAGGGGCGTTTCTCATGCCAAAAGCCATAACAGTGTACTGCATAAAATGATCTGGCGTGACAAAGGCAGAGATATCGGACGCTCTAGAGGTCAAGGGAACCTGCCAGTAGCCTTTTAGTAAGTCCAATTTAGTGATGTGAACTGAAGGACCAATACTGTCGATACAATCCTCCATACGGGGTAAAGGAAAAGAGTCTGGTACAGTGACTGCATTAACTTTTCTAAAATCTGTACAGAAACGTGGAGAGCCATCAGACTTGGGAGCGAGAAGACAAGGAGAACTCCAAGGACTATGGCTTGGTTTAGCCAACCCATTCTCTAGCAAATATTTAACCTCTTTCTTCATGGCCTCACGCTTCTCCAAGGGACATCGGTATGCATGCTGTTTAATGGGAGGTGCAGAGCCTACATCAATGTCATGCTCTATGACATTAGTGCGAGATGGCGTGTCACTAAACAGTGAGAGATAGGAGTGGAGCAGACCTAGAATGTCTTTACGCTGCTCGTCACTGAGATATGACAGGTTGGTGTCTATACTGGACATAAACTCAGAGTTTGACAACCGACCACACTGTTGGGCAGCACAAGGCTCTACAAAATCCTCCTCAACTGCCACCTCAGAACAGACTGGGAACACACAAGGCACAGTTAGCACAGACTGTTTAGTTGTCACTTCATCCCTTTCAAGAAATGGCTTGAGCATATTGACATGACAAAGTCTGTTTTTTCTCCTTCGCTCAGGTGTCAGAATAAGGTAATCTGTGTCTGAAACTTTTCTTTCAACATCATATGGGCCAGAGAAACGGGCAGAAAGAGCAGAGCCAACACTTGGAAGCAAGACTAAGACCTTATCACCAGGCTTAAAGTGACGGTCTACAGCTTTCTTGTCAAAGCGTTTTTTCATCCTGGCTTGTGATAAAGAAAGTGCTTCCTTAGCTAAAACTGTAGCCTGCTGTAACCGTTCTCTGCACTTGGTAACAAAATCTGACACACTGGTTTTAGGCGTTGTCATGGACAAAAGCTGTTCTTTAAGTACCTTAAGTGGACCACGTACATTGTGTCCAAACACAAGTTCGGCAGGGCTGAAACCTGTAGACTCCTGTGTGGCATCCCTGACAGCAAAAAGCACAAATGGAACCCCTTCATCCCAGTCTCTCCCAGTGTCAAAGCAGTATTTGCTTAACATGGATTTTAATGTTTGGTGCCAGCGCTCTAACGCACCTTGGGACTCAGGGTGATAGGCACTGGACACAGAATGAGACACACCGAAAGACTGTAGGGTCTGCCTGAAGGTCTTTGAGAGGAAATTTGTACCCTGGTCAGTTTGCACAACTTTAGGGAGGCCAAAGGTGGTAAAAAACTTGGTCAATGCTTTAGTAATGGATGGAGCAGTGATTTTGCGCAGTGGAATTGCCTCAGGAAACCGAGTGGAAACACACATGACAGTAAGCAAAAATTGATTTCCTGTTTTTGTCTTAGGCAGGGGGCCAACACAGTCAACAATAACGTGTTCAAATGGCTCACCCACTGCAGGAACAGGACGAAGTGGTGCCGGTGGTACCACTTGGTTTGGCTTTCCCACAGCCTGGCAGGTTTTACAGGTCTTGCAAAAGTGAACCACGTCAGTTTTCAAACCTGGCCAAAAGAAGTGCTGTAGGACACGGTTGTAAGTTTTGGTAACACCAAGATGACCAGACCACAGGTGTTCATGGGCCATGGATAGCACGTGTCGCCTGTAACTCTGGGGAACCACAATTTGAAAAACTGTACACCAGTCATCTAAAACAGGCTGGCTACCTGACCTAGGGACCCACTTGCGCATTAGAACTCCGTTCTCAACTAAGTATGATTGTTTGTTAACAGGGTTCTCTAAAGCAGCAAAACACTTTGTTAAAGACAAGTCAGACTTTTGGGCCTCAATGAAAGCTTCACAGGTTAATGGAGGTGACACTGGGGATAGCAACTCTGGCTCTGCACTATTAACCTTGACCTTGGTGACTTTCCCCACACCACCAGAAGAGGGCACACTGTCCTCAGAGAAAACAGGGGCCAGCACTGAGTCACACAAATCAACGTCAGCCTCCTGAGCCAACTTACGAGACTGGGCTCGGGTCAAGACACTCACAGAGAACATCTCAGGATGGTTTTTTGCTAACTCATCCGTCTCAGAGCCAGGAATGGGATGGTCAACAACCTCAGGGGAAGGATAGACTTTGCCACCAGCAATGTCATTTCCCATGATAAAATCTACCCCATCTATAGGAAACTGGTCACGGACAGCAACTGGAAACACACCACTAACCAGCTTAGACTCAATGTAGACAGAATGGAGGGGAGCTGGTACAAAACTCATGCCAATACCTTTCACAACAGTGCTTGAGTGACAGTCGGTTTTAAAACTAAGGGGTAACACACCAGATAAGATAAACGACTGGGAACCCCCTGTATCCCGCAGTACTGCAACTGAGCGCTTCGCTTCTCCCGGGACTGAAACGAAAGCCTCAAAAATAAAGGGTTTAAAGCACTCATCTGGAGAAATGACTGGTTGATTACAGGTAATAGCAGAAGGACCAGCAGAGACAGTTTTAACAAGTCCCACCCCTTTTGGTGGTTTGGCCACAGGCTGTTTGCGTTTCAAAGCGTCACATTCGGCTATAAGATGGCCAGTCTTATGGCAATAAAAGCATTGTTTTGGTTTCGCTAACCTGGAGCTGTTTGACAAGTCAAGTTGAAAAGCTTTTTCACCAATTTGTGGTGTAGATTCACGCTTAAAAGCAGTCTTGTGCGTAAGGGCAAATTCATCGGCCGAAACAGCAGCTTGCTGGAGCGTTGAGACTTTCTGCTCATTTAAATAGACAATGAGGCGCTCTGGGAGACTGTTTTTGAAGTCTTCCAATAAGACCAACTCACGAAGTGAAACAAGGTTATCAACTTTACTAGCAGAACACCATCTATCAAACAATAGACTTTTTTCTCGAGCAAAATCAACGTAACTTTGATTCAACGACTTCTTAAGCCCTCTAAAACGCTGTCTATAGGCTTCCGGTACAAGCTCATAAGCTCGTAAAATAGCTCCTTTAAGCTTATCATAATTGAGACTGTCTGAAACCGATAAAGAGGCGCAGGCTTCTAGAGCTTTACCGCTCAATTTGCATTGCAACAAAATTGCCCACACATCACTAGGCCAATGCAGTGCAGCAGCAATGCGCTCAAAAGCCCCAAAATAAGACTCCACTTCGGACTCGCGGAAAACGGGGACTAACTGGATGTTCTTGGTCACATCAAACGTATCGCGAGGATTAACGGACACAAAGTTTTCAGCGCCAATAGGCCGAGATTGCAGTTCTAATTGTCGTATTTTAAATGCGGTCTCCGCCTCCAACCTTCTTATTTCCACCTCTTTAGCGTTGGCGGTTTCTATTTCGAGTTTCTTCAGCTCAAGTTCGCGTTTGAGGCGGAACTCTCGCTCCCTCTCCTCCTTCTGGATTTTCAAACGGGTTAAGCGGACCTCTAAACGAGCATCCCTTTTAGAACTCTGAGAAGAATCCATACTAAATGCTTCAAACGGGGGCAGAGTACGCGGTCCTTCCTCCTCCCCACCTGCGGGGTCCTGTTGAGGAGTTACCGGCAGCGGCTGCTCAGCCGCCCCGCTCGAAGGGCTACGCACTGGGGACGCCACTGCATCTCCCGCCACCACACAAACGAGATCACCAGACTCAGGTAAGGGCAAAACGTCTGCTCCGACCAAACCCGCTAATACAGCCTCCCTCAACTCCCCCTTACGCAACGTAGTAGAGACGGTAACACTGTAATGTCTGGCAATTTCAAACAAGTCGCATTTCCTACAAGTGTTAAACACCGCTAGAGTAGGATTAGCTACAAACGCTTTTAAATCAAAGGTAGCCATAACTCACCGGACAAAGAAAGCCACTGCAAATCCGGATCACGCAGCTGATTAACTCAGTCAGCTGACCGGGGCTACACCTGTGTCTAATTGAGCCACTGCGCGCTCCCGAAGGAAGCACCAGCGCGCGCACCTCACACACACACCACTCACAATGAAACAAACAGTAGACAGGGCGTTACACACACTAGCATCAAACGCACACAACATATGCCATCCCAGATCCCTACCTAACAAATATCTTAGCCTGTGTATCTTCTGGGGCTTGCCGGGCTCGGGGCCACTTGAAAGGCGAAGCACAGCGACCGAAGCCCTGTTGCGCCTACCCCCATCAGAGAATACACTCCGCCCAGGATTCACCCCGAAAACAACAAACTAAAACAAAAAACGGGTGACCGATGGAGTGACTGTATACAGCCAAGCGGGACACCCCCTAACCAATCTGGGAAAGCAATGCCAATTCAAATGTGCAAGCTAGAGAAACACCCGTGACCAACATCAACCGGAGCACACACACACACTCACATACATACCTGATCCATCTACCAGATCCCGGACGAGCCCCCAAATGTTACGTGCCAGGGATGGCTAGGGGCGCTGGCACAGTAACTAAAAATAGATTTACGGGTGGTAGAAAAAAACAGGAGAATGGAGATGTGGTAGGATTAACAAAAACACTAAGGTTTATTTACAGAAAAAAAAAAAGAATACCAACAAAGTATACAAAGAACTAATGAAACTAAGGCGATGGTTGCGGCTGCAGCACCAAGGACCCACTGGCCACAGAATGAAGGCAGCTCCGGCCTTTTATACCCAGCTCTCACCCAGGTGTGGCTGATGAGCTGGCAGGACTGGTGGGTGGAGACAAGGAAAAACAAAAAAAAACACACTACAGCACAAAGGCTGTAACACCAATCAACAACAGGCTCTCTACTTCCAGTCTGCTCTCATTCATTTATCCAAAAAACTACGTACAGCTCTGTTTCCACTGATTCCTCACAGACTTACTTACTTTTGGAGGAAAATGGCATCAGACAAAAAGTTTAAGGAAGTAAAAAGCTCTTTATTCTTTAAATTATGTTCAAAAGATGGAAACAGCTCTGTTTCTTTATGGCACCAGTAGATTACTTATTAAAAACGGTCTGTTTTAGTCAGATAATGTTTTTAAAAGGCTTTAAATCATGATGCTATTCTAGAGGAGACCAAGACTGGTTTAAAAAGATGAATAAAAGCAGAATATAGCCTCTTTAAACTTGTGTCTGAAAAATCTTTTCTGTACTGTATAATGAAAAATCAAATAACAGACAAACTGCGCACTGCTTAAGGAGAAACACACACTTTATTTTGAGCCAAATGTTTCTGTTTAAAGTTCAGGACAATAAATGAAAATAATTTAGTTTCAACAGTTTTAAGTGAACTCATGTCGCTTATTTTCACTGCGTTTGTTTCCAGCGTGTCCCTCCAGTACGGTGGCCCTGAAGGACAAATAACGCCAACAAGATCAAAAACACGCAAACAAATTCGGAAAAACACACATAAATTTGGACACATCCACACAAATTCAGAAACAAGCACACAAATATGGAAACACAAATTTGGAAACATGCACACAAATTCTTAAACACGCACACAAGTTCGGAAATGTGCACACACTCAAAAACACCCACACAAATTCGGAAACGCGCACACAAACACTACAGCAAAAACTAAAACACTATAGTAAATGAGTGCTGCTCTTTGTTGTTTTTGCTTCAGTTTGTGTGCGTGTTTTCGCATTTGTGTGTCAGTTTTTGTTTGTGTGTTATTGATTTTGTTGCCGTGACTTGCCCTTCAGGGCCACCGTACTCCAGGGC
Source organism: Bostrychus sinensis (assembly GCA_020698575.1). Classification (NCBI taxonomy): domain Eukaryota; kingdom Metazoa; phylum Chordata; class Actinopteri; order Gobiiformes; family Eleotridae; genus Bostrychus; species Bostrychus sinensis. Next base: position 3,973,206 of record CM036247.1, read on the forward strand.
TAGCGTAGCTGCTCACATGCTTCTGAACGGAGAGCTGTGAGATGTGGAAATGCAATCTGCACTCTCGCCACAAGATGTCACCAAAAATATCTTACAAGACCCTAATTTAGTCCTGTTTTAGACTTCGTTTAGTTGATATCTACCATTTTCCTCCTTCCAGTTAGTAGAAAAGTTAATCTCACTGAATGTTTTGTCCATAAAAGTCTTCCACAACAACCGAAGACATAACTTCTCACTGCACATGTATCAAAAATATCTGGTTTAATCTCTTTCCAAAGAGCCTCCATCCTTCTTCTTCCTTCTTGTACGAACATAGCGCTGCCATTTTGTTTTTTTTTACCCTGATCAAAGTCAGTCCCGGTGCTGAGTTTGTGGTTCAGTCCCGGTGCTGAGTTTGTGGTTCAGTCCCGGTGCTGAGTTTGTGGTTCAGTCCCGGTGCTTCCCTGCACACACCCATCGCAGCTGCGGCGTCAGCATCAGCTCCGTCAGCTCGCACACAGACGTCCAGCTGCACTGACAGCAGTACGACCTGAAGCCCCGCCTCCTCCGCAGTCTGGGCTCCAGCTTCGACCGCTCCGGCACATTGTTCCTGAGGAGTAACAGAGGAGTAACAGAGGAGTAACAGAGGAGTAACAGGAGTAACAGAGGAGTAACAGGGGAGTGACAGAGGAGTGACAGAGGAGTAACAGAGGAGTGACAGAGGAGTGACAGAGGAGTGACAGGGGAGTGACAGAGGAGTGACAGAGGAGTGACAGAGGAGTAACAGAGGAGTAACAGAGGAGTAATAGAGGAGTGACAGAGGAGTGACAGGGGAGTGACAGAGGAGTAACAGAGGAGTGACAGAGGAGTGACAGAGGAGTGACAGAGGCTTAACAGAGGAGTAATAGAGGAGTAACAGAGGAGTAACAGAGGAGTAACAGAGGAGTAACAGAGGAGTAACAGGGGAGTGACAGAGGAGTAACAGAGGAGTGACAGAGGAGTAATAGAGGAGTAACAGAGGAGTGACAGAGGAGTAACAGAGGAGTGACAGAGGAGTGACAGAGGAGTGACAGAGGAGTGACAGAGGAGTGACAGGGGAGTGACAGAGGAGTAACAGAGGAGTAATAGAGGAGTGACAGAGGAGTGACAGGGGAGTGACAGAGGAGTAACAGAGGAGTAATAGAGGAGTGACAGAGGAGTGACAGAGGAGTAACAGAGGAGTAATAGAGGAGTGACAGAGGAGTGACAGAGGAGTGACAGAGGAGTGACAGAGGAGTAACAGAGGAGTAATAGAGGAGTGACAGAGGAGTGACAGAGGAGTAACAGAGGAGTAATAGAGGAGTGACAGAGGAGTGACAGAGGAGTGACAGAGGAGTGACAGAGGAGTAACAGAGGAGTAATAGAGGAGTGACAGAGGAGTGACAGAGGAGTAACAGAGGAGTAATAGAGGAGTGACAGAGGAGTGACAGAGGAGTGACAGAGGAGTGACAGAGGAGTAACAGAGGAGTAATAGAGGAGTGACAGAGGAGTGACAGGGGAGTGACAGAGGAGTAACAGAGGAGTAATAGAGGAGTGACAGAGGAGTGACAGGGGAGTGACAGAGGAGTAACAGAGGAGTAATAGAGGAGTGACAGAGGAGTGACAGGGGAGTGACAGAGGAGTGACAGAGGAGTGACAGAGGAGTAACAGAGGAGTAACAGAGGAGTAATAGAGGAGTGACAGAGGAGTGACAGGGGAGTGACAGAGGAGTAACAGAGGAGTAATAGAGGAGTGACAGAGGAGTGACAGAGGAGTTACAGAGGAGTGACAGAGGCTTAACAGAGGAGTAATAGAGGAGTAACAGAGGAGTGACAGAGGAGTAACAGAGGAGTAATAGAGGAGTGACAGAGGAGTGACAGAGGAGTGACAGGGGAGTGACAGAGGAGTAACAGAGGAGTAATAGAGGAGTGACAGAGGAGTGACAGGGGAGTGACAGAGGAGTAACAGAGGAGTAATAGAGGAGTAATAGAGGAGTGACAGAGGAGTGACAGGGGAGTGACAGAGGAGTAACAGAGGAGTAATAGAGGAGTGACAGAGGAGTGACAGGGGAGTGACAGAGGAGTGACAGAGGAGTAACAGAGGAGTAATAGAGGAGTGACAGAGGAGTAACAGAGGAGTAATAGAGGAGTGACAGAGGAGTGACAGAGGAGTAACAGAGGAGTGACAGAGGAGTAACAGAGAAGTGACAGAGAAGTGACAGAGGAGTGACAGAGGAGTGACAGAGGAGTGACAGAGGAGTAACAGAGGAGTGACAGAGGAGTAACAGAGGAGTGACAGAGGAGTAATAGAGGAGTGACAGAGGAGTGACAGAGGAGTCAGAGAGGAGTAGCAGAGGCTTAACAGAGGCTTAACAGAGGAGTAACAGAGGAATGACAAAGGAGTGACAGAGGAGTAACAGAGGAATGACAAAGGAGTGACAGAGGAGTAACAGAGGAGTAATAGAGGAGTGACAGAGGAGTGACAGAGGAGTGACAGAGGAGTGACAGAGGAGTAACAGAGGAGTAATAGAGGAGTGACAGAGGAGTGACAGGGGAGTGACAGAGGAGTAACAGAGGAGTAATAGAGGAGTGACAGAGGAGTGACAGGGGAGTGACAGAGGAGTAACAGAGGAGTAATAGAGGAGTGACAGAGGAGTGACAGGGGAGTGACAGAGGAGTGACAGAGGAGTGACAGAGGAGTAACAGAGGAGTAACAGAGGAGTAATAGAGGAGTGACAGAGGAGTGACAGGGGAGTGACAGAGGAGTAACAGAGGAGTAATAGAGGAGTGACAGAGGAGTGACAGAGGAGTGACAGAGGAGTGACAGAGGCTTAACAGAGGAGTAATAGAGGAGTAACAGAGGAGTGACAGAGGAGTAACAGAGGAGTAATAGAGGAGTGACAGAGGAGTGACAGAGGAGTGACAGGGGAGTGACAGAGGAGTAACAGAGGAGTAATAGAGGAGTGACAGAGGAGTGACAGGGGAGTGACAGAGGAGTAACAGAGGAGTAATAGAGGAGTAATAGAGGAGTGACAGAGGAGTGACAGGGGAGTGACAGAGGAGTAACAGAGGAGTAATAGAGGAGTGACAGAGGAGTGACAGGGGAGTGACAGAGGAGTGACAGAGGAGTAACAGAGGAGTAATAGAGGAGTGACAGAGGAGTAACAGAGGAGTAATAGAGGAGTGACAGAGGAGTGACAGAGGAGTAACAGAGGAGTGACAGAGGAGTAACAGAGAAGTGACAGAGAAGTGACAGAGGAGTGACAGAGGAGTGACAGAGGAGTGACAGAGGAGTAACAGAGGAGTGACAGAGGAGTAACAGAGGAGTGACAGAGGAGTAATAGAGGAGTGACAGAGGAGTGACAGAGGAGTCAGAGAGGAGTAGCAGAGGCTTAACAGAGGCTTAACAGAGGAGTAACAGAGGAATGACAAAGGAGTGACAGAGGAGTAACAGAGGAATGACAAAGGAGTGACAGAGGAGTAACAGAGGAGTAACAGAAGAATGACAGACGAGGACAAAGGAGTTTCCTAAATTTACATTTTTCAAAATTGATCTGGTGTTCCATTAAAATAATCTTTTGACCCCTGTGAGAAATGTAGTCATTTCATTTCATTTCAAGAACTTTTTAAACCTTGAAAACAAAAAATTAACGCATTTTCAAGGATTTCAAGCACCTTTACAAACCCTGCCAGCAGATAAAAGATCATTATTTAAAAAATCACTTACTTAAACTTTTTGTCTGATGTCATTTTCCTCCCAAAGTAAAAAGGTCTGTGAGGAATCAGTGGAAACAGAGCTGTACAATGTTTTTTGGATAAAAGAATGAGAGCAGGCTGGATGTAGAGGGCTTGTTGTTGATTGGTCAAACAAACAGTATTATAAAGCTGTGGGGAACATGGATTCTCTCAACTCAGCAGTGCCCCCTCCAGGACACCGGCACCTTCTGACCAAAAACTCTATTTTTCAGTGTAAGTAAAAACTCCACTGTTGATTTATCTCCTCCTTTTTCTTATTTGCTGTGTGTTCACCACTGGCTGATAAGGCTGAAAGCTAATATAAAAACAATTGTCTAAACTTGCTCATAAAATGTTTATAAAAGTGTCCGGTGTTGATTCTGACCTGAAGAAGAGGTAGTCGCAGCTGGAGTCCCACTCACTGTCGTCAAACGCCAGCACTTTAAAGTCACATGACATGCACCTCAGCTGGTCACATGACCTGGGGAAACAAGAAATGTATTTATTTTTTTACCAGAGATATACCAGATATACCAGAGCTTCAATATAAACCTAAAATATATTTATATAAAAGTTGGTTCAGTATTATTTTATTCTGATACTAAAGAACTACATGCAGCTAACAAGACTAATTAATTCCACAAAATAAATAAAATCATAATAGCCTATATTTGTCACAATCAGTCGCTGTGTTTTCCTTTTTTCTGTCAGTGCAAAACACTACCGTATTTTCCGGACTATAAGTCGCACTTTTTTCCATAGTCTGGCTAGAGGTGTGACGTATACTCAGGTGTGACTTATATATTAAAATATTTCAGGTGTTGGTTAGAGGGCGCTCTAGGCTTGTGTACCAGCATCTGCTGCACCTGTACCACTGACAATTTAAAATGTAAACATTACCACTAACAACTTAGGCTATAAAGACAACTGAGAAAGAGCGGAATAATTGGAAATGGAACTACGTTTTTTTCTTCTTCATTATGCATTTTTTGGCTAGTGCGACTTATACTCCAGAGCGACTTATAGTCTGGAAAATACGGTACATCTTTTTGCCCATTATGTAACTTTGCAAATGTTTACGTCCGTTCAAACAGAAGAACTACAATATTTTAGAACAAATAGCCTTTTTAGGAGAAGAAACAATTGCTGTGGCTGTAAAAATGCAAAATATTTGGCTAGTCCCTAGTTTTTGTTTCTTTTAATGCGGCCTTTGTACACCTTAACACATTCTTCTAATTCACAGTTTATTCCCATGTGTGTTGAATGTAACACTCCTTGTTTCTCTTACCATTTAATTTTATTCTTCAAAATATTCTAAAAAAATAATTTTGCCAATAGGTTTTTCACACGTCAGAAGGTAAAATAAGATGTTATTCTTCACCTCTTGGACGTAGCAGTTCCTATTCCACTTTGAACAGAGCTGCCACCGACGAACACTGGACAACACCTGGAACAAGAGAATGGATAAATGGTTTAAAATAACACACAGTCAATTATCTTCAAAAGGCTTGTGATAAGACTAGTTTAAATAAGGTTTCACAAAATGCTGACGTACTTTCTTCCTCCAAAATGACTCGGGAACTTCTTCACAGCAGCGGCGCCTTTTGGAGGTGTCTCTGTCTTTTCAATCATACAAAAAATGCACAAGTCATTAACACTGAAAGAATTTGTCACTTTTGTAGGATGCCATTTTAAAGGAACATAACCATCTGTGTAGCATGTATCTGTGTTACTGTATCGCTCGGTATTCACCTTTTTGGGAGTGAAATCTCCAGGGTCTTCCTCCAGTAATTTATCCAGAAAGGTGTCCAGATCGTCACTGTCGCTGTTGGCTGGTAGTTTACACTTCGGAGAACTAAAACACAAGAGAAAAACGAGAATACAACAAAAGGTTTAAACAGAAGTCAACTGGACTTGGTTTTCCAGATGACTTCTGTTGAAGCCTTTTGTTGTGAATCAGTTCAGTTCAACGGGAAAAGATTTTAGAGAGACAAGGCAGAAATTAGGCTTATAATTTAAATTTTGTGAACAGATAAGACTATTTACTATTTACATTAGACACTAGTGTGATGAAAATATTTAAAAAAAGTTGTCACATAAGAAATTGTACTGATGTAAAAAGAGGTTGGCCCTATAAAATTAATAAACCTAAACAGCCCGAACCATGACAGTAGGTTGTAGCAGTAGTGAAGGCATCGTTTACACAAAGGTTAAATAAGTTACACAGGATAATGTGGAAAGTTTGAGAAGATAAAAGAGAACACAATTTAGCAAAACTGGGCTTAAGCTTAAATTTTATAGGAATAAACCAAACCAGAATGACCAGATGTCTCTATTTACCCGGGACAGTCACAGTTTTAGGCTCCATGTCCCAATACATATCTGTAAAAACACATGTCCCAGTTCTCCCCATTGTAATGAACAGAAAAGCCTAGGAAACTTAATAAAATTTGTCTAAAGACTCACTTAAGTTATTAACAATGTCATTATTTTTATTAATACATTTCCATTAAAATTCAAAACCTAAACCCTAGCGTCATGTACTTTAATTACATGACAGAAAATTGTATAGACTTCTGCAGCTTTTAAGTCATTTGATAAGTTCAAATGCACCATGGGTTTTTAAATCTGGTCACCCTAATTTAACTCTTAATTTAAATGCAAGACGCAGCCCATTTAAGAACACGTACATTTTTTATTAAATCATAGTTTCACGTGTGTATTAAAACATATAAACATCAGAATAAATGTACACGTTTGTCAAATACACTAGACCACACCACAGAGTAACTATAACTAAAGCAAGTTAAATGCATTAGCTCTGTGAAAGTTTCTGTTTATTTTGTTTAGAGCAGAGTTGGGCTCCTTCTGTCCTGTTAGCACCGCGGCTAACTTAGCACTGTGCTCACCTTCTTTTCCCCTCCTCGTCTTTGCTTTTCTCGGTCTTCCTGCCCTCACTGGAGCCGCCTCGTCCCGACGCCGAGACAGAGACTTTGCTGCAAAACTTCCTCTCCACTTCGTCCAGCAGCTCGTCCAGGTCATCGTCCATCATGTTTCACCGCTGGACGCTAGCATCACAGCTAACTAGCATGCTACAGCTAAACGCTAGCGCAGCGTTGAGCCGTTGCTAAGTAACGCCAGAGTCCGCCACAGACGCGACATAAGAGGGCGCTGTTCACCAAGATATAAAATACAAACTGTGAGGTAAAATGTGAAATAATACAAATTTATACTATACAATATTTTTTATTTTATGTTAGTAGCGTTAAGTGTTCATATTTAGCGAGTGCATTTAAAAGCATTACTTAACGTCACATCTTCTATTACGCATTTCCTAAAAGCGTATTCTCTGTTTTCTACATGCCCCAATAAACACGTATTAACTTACTAAGTCATTTATAATCTTAAAGTGGTAAATGTATTTAGGTGTGGAAAAAAACAAAACATGAAAAGCAGACGTTGTCGGCAGGATTCGAACCTGCGCGGGGAGACCCCAATGGATTTCTAGTCCATCGCCTTAACCACTCGGCCACGACAACAGATACCCACAATTCTGTGCTTTCCATTCTTAAAGGAGCCGTATACCTTTTCTTTTTGTTTTACAGGTATTGATTCAAACTTATTACTGGTTGTTTCACGCCATATTTAAAGATTTTTAATGTAACAAACGGAGCTACATAGTTTGGGCATTACATCAGAAGTTGTTGATTAATAACAAGATGAGAGACGTCTCTTTTAAACTTGGGCATAGAATTTGTCCAACTAATTAGTACATGGTAGGACAAACATTTGATCCCAAATGTACGCTATGTAAGAAACACCCAGTCAGCTCTTCTGGAACTGAGATTTTACTAAAAGATTTATGGAAAAAGATACATATTTAATAAATTGCAATACTGACTCTGAATTTTTGCTAAAATGTCATATTTGGTTTTCATAAAGAAAAAAATTCTGAATTGAGAAAGCCTCTTGGATAAGCGGTGAAACGTCTTCAACTTTAAAAATCCAATCCAGATGACTGATTTTTTAACTTATTGTTGCGATGCAATTACCCTGGACGAGTGAGAGACTTCACAGACCTCCTTTAGAAATGGAAATAGAAATTACGTGTGGCTCAGGAAAGCCCTGACACAGTTAGAGATAAATGTCTTCATGTGGTGGCTCCTGGTGCATTTACTCCCATCACAGTCCACTTCCTTGAACTTCCCCAGTGCTGGTGCAGGTTTTTCTGGACATTTGTCTCCAGGATGCAGCTGTCCTGCTGCTTTTGCGTCTTTTTCCTCCAACCCTTTTTTTCTTGTCACTCAAATTTCTAGTAATCAGCTTTAACACAGCCCTCTGTGAGCAGCAGCTTCTTTATCAATACCCGTTTGTAGTTTGTCCTCTCTGTGGAGGAGTCAGTGACAGGAAAACTGTCTGCAGCCGTCCCCATGACCGACTGCGTCTGACTAAACCAGACTAAGACCATTTAAAGGCTCAAGAAACCTTTACACAAGTTTCTAGTTCATTTAGTGTTTGAGTGTGACACCAACAGTTTACAATAAGAATTTTTTTCACAATATTTTAATTTTGTGAATAATTTAATTTGTGGTTTTATTTAACTGTGAGCCATAATTATCAAAATTCTAAGAAAACAAGGCTTGAAATGTTTCACTCTGTACCAAAAATAAAAAAGTTTCACTTTTTGAACTGAACTGCTGAAAGAAAAATGCACTTTTACATGATATTCCAATTTACTGGATAGCACCTGTACATTTTTTATAGAACCTTTCATGATACTCAAAGACGCTTCACAGTTCAAAAAACAAAAACAAAGGTAAACAGACAGTTATTTTAAGACGTGACGAGTAAAGAGGTGGGTTTTCTGGGCTTTTCTGAAGGCGGTGCGTGTGGAGGAGTCGCTGATGTGTTTGAGTAAGGAGTTCCAGAGCGTGGGGGCGGCAGTGGAGAAGGTCACAGAGGAAGGTGGAGGCTAGGTTATGAAGAGACTTGTACACAACGGTTAGGAGTTTAAAGGCGATGCGCTGAGGGACAGGGAGCCAGTGGAGGTCTCTGAGGACAGGGGTGAGGTGTGTTCGGGGACGGTGTGTGCCTGGAAGAGGAGACGGGCAGCTTATCGAGAAGTTTGGAGAGTGAACCCTAGAGCAGGCTATTGCAGTTAATCGAAGTCGAAGAGGTTATGGCGTTGATGAGTGTTTCAAAGAGCCACAACTTCAACCACAAACTTCTCATCTTTAGTGTTAGTTTAAGTTTTACTTGCATTATGTGTCAACCTTTATGCACTTGCGGTTCTGTTCACTTGTTTTCATACCACACTGAGTCATTCCAGTTGTACATTTGGTTAATGGTGATGCAGCAAATTGTATGCTGCAGGAACAAGACTTAGAGAAACCAGAGTTGGACATAACGTACTTATTCCTTATGTAGCTGGCCTGTCTGAGATCAGAGTAACAGACAGTAGGCAGCGCTGAAGATTTTTCTTCTGTTCTCATTGTTCATGACAAGGATGGTAGGATAGATGAGAGCAGCCATACATTACTTCTTTGTCGCCAGAACGTTAACGCCCCCTTTTGGATAAAAACAAACCAGCCACGAGTGGAAGAGAAGCTGGTGATATGAGGCTAAGTGCTGCTATCGGTTTTGTACTTTCATTAACAAAGGAAAAAACTATTTGAAATTTTAATTGCTTGCTCACAAACTAAAAGAGACCAAAAAAAAAAAAAAAAGGACCGCAGTTTACTGTATAGTGGCAAGTCACTCTGATAATGTTTATATCTGAATTAATATTCCTACCTCATAAAACACTTATAAATAAATGTTGATGTTGTTTCAGTCCGGACCTAAATTAACACTAAACTCATTTAAGTAAGCAACATTTTACTGATATTGTATTTGTCATCAATTACGTTAAATGAAGTATACTGTTGTTGTACTAAAATCCATCTACATGGGGTCGTTTACAGACAGAGGCAGCTAAGTTAGCAGTTGGCTCCTATTTCACTGATCTTTCTTTGTCAGTGAGGGAATAGAACCGTCAGCTTAACTGCTGCCATTGTGTGAATAGAGATGTTTTCACCCAAAAGGGGGCGGGGACTTGGCGCAACGGTAAAGAACCCGGATGGTTGCTCTCATCGATTAGGAATGAGTCCGTGAAAGGGACAGCTCATGTTATTGTTTATTGTTTATTGTTTTATTAGGATCCCCATTAGCTGCCCATTTAATGGCCGCTAGTCTTCCTGGGGTCCTCACACAAAGTTTAAAATACATAAAATACAATTTAAAAATACACAAATAAATGAAAATACAAATAATAAAAATAGTGACATAATAATACAGGAATAAAAATAAAATAAAACACACATTGCAAAATTGATAACAAAAACAAAAGAAAAATCTACATATTTAACCAAATTGTCATGTGATTGCCTGCAACAATTCAGCTGTTAATAACTTCTTAAATCTGTGCTTGTTTTGTACTCTTCGTGTGGCCACTGATAGCTCATTCCAATTAAACATGGCTCTATAGCGCACTGTGGACTTTAGATAATTTGTCCTGGGTCGACGAAGTATTAAATCGCCGCCTGATGCCTGTCTAGTTAAATAACTGTGAATGTTTTCAACAAAAACTAGCTGTTCAACAAAAAATGATGGCCGTTTTAAAAATAAAACATTCCACAAAAATAAAAGAAGTCGCATTTTAAGTCTATTGCTAACTGTAAGCCATGAAAGGCATTTATGCATCAGAGTCACACTTGTTCTCTGTGAGCACTGAAGGACAACTCTGGCAGCCTTATTTTGTGCCAGCTGGAGCTTGTGAAGTCTCTGTATGATGCAGATGACCATATGACTGGACAATACTCTAAATAACACAAAACAAGAGACTGTACCACCTGTTTAACAATAGAAGTGGGTATGTATGCAACACATTTCCTTGCCATGGCAATACCTTTACCCATTTTGGCCACAATATCATCAATTTGAGCTGACCAAGACAAGTGAGAGTCCAAAATGACACCCAGTAATTTAGTTTGCTTCACTTGTATCCCACTGACTAACACATTGAGTGAATTCTCATTTGTTAATTTAAATTTACTTCCAAAACATATGGATATTGTTTTAGCTATGTTTAAGGCCAATTTATTTGCTATTACCCATGTACTCACCTTTTCTAAATCATTAAGTAATTTTGACACACAATCAGATGTTTCTGCTGCACAATACAAGGTGGAGTCATCTGCATACATAACCACAGTGGTGTTTTCCAGTGCACAAGATAAGTCATTAGTGAAAAGGGAATATAAAAGAGGACCAAGACAACTGCCTTGAGGAACCCCACAGTGAACAGTCTTACTAAAAGAATAACTACCATTGAAAAATACTCTCTGTTTTCTCTCAGATAGGTAGCCACCCATCCATGACAGAGCAGAAGATGAAAAACCGTAGCATTCAAATTTTTTTTATCAATATTTCATGATCTACCAGGTCAAAAGCAGCACTGAAATCTAGTGTTACTGCACCCACCAACCTGTTAGCATCTATTTCCTCTAGCCACTCATCTGTCATCTGAGTTAAAGCAGTACACGTGGAGTAGCCCTCACGATATGCAGCTCATGTTAGATGTTTGTGGAGATGGAGTTTCCAGACTGAGATGGTTTAGACATGCACAGAGGAGGAATAGTAAATATTTGGGTAGAAGGATGAGCAGGCCTAGAGGAAGACCAGAGAGGAGAGTTATGGATGTAGTCAAAGAGAACATAAAGTCTGTGTGAGAGAAGAGGATTGCATCAGACGTAGCTCCCCAGACATCCAACATTTGTCTCTCTTGAGGAACATTTCTCATCACAACATCTCTCTGACTCATTAGCAGCTGCACATTTTTGTCCTGATATTACAGAGGAGGGTCCCATCTGTCATTCCAGTCAAATATTGAAGTCTACACACCCACATATTTCTCAGATAACTGAGCAGAGCACATAACCACAACACCGCAACAACTGTTTTCTCAACAGACCGCTCCTTCTTCTCCTCCTCCTCCTCTGGGTGGGGATGACCAGATAAGAAAGTGTGTCATATTGAAGAAGCAGATTATGGAGTGAAAAAAAATAGGGTAAAAATACAGTTTGAGGAGTTTTAATATGTATTCTGAGACTTTAGTGAGTTTTAAAAGGCTATATTCTGTGTTCATTCATATTTTTTAAGCCAGTCTCAGTCACCTCTAGAACAGCAGCACAGGTTACTACCTTTAAAAACATTATGTGACAAACAGAAACCTATGCAATTATTAGATTACTATTGCCATAAAGAAACAGGTGAAGAGAAACAGAAAAAAAAAACATTTTACTTCCCTAAACATTTTGTATGATGCCTTTTTACAACAACAGGAATCAGTGGAAACGTGGCTGTACACTGTTTTTTTGGATAAATGAATGAGAGCAGAGTGGATGTAGAGGGCTTGTTGTTGATTGGTCAGTGCTTCCTGGAGACGGCGGAGGTTCGTGGTGCAACTGAGCGTTCTGAAGCCTCAGAAATGCAGCGCCAGAGAATACATGATTACTCAAACAGGCGTGAATGAAACAGAAAACAGCTCCAGGTCTGTTTCTGGTGAGGGAACAACATTATAACATGGCAGACCGAGAGGAGAAGGACATGTGGCAGAATAATACAAGACTGTAAAATATAAAATAATAAAAAGTTGGTCCAACAAAATTAGAAGAGAAAACTTAAAACTTGTAAGAAAGTAAGGTTTGCTTGGACATTTTAAGAAGGATTTCACTGACATATCTGTTATCAAAACTCCTAAAAGTTGTATCATTTTTCACAAGAAACGTAAGAGATCAAGTGAGTTCAGATGAATAAAATGAGAATGACTGTGGAAGGAATAACAATAGGCAACAGGTCGCGAACGAGTCGGTACAAAGTGAACAGTGAGAGCCGGCTCCCATCTTTTTTTTCTTTTTTTTTTCTGCAAAGGATCTTTTCAAAAACAGGGCAGATAATAACAGAGAGAAGAAACCAGATCAGCCCTTCTCAGCTGAGGAACTTGGTTTCCTCAATGCCAATCTGCCATGGAAAAAAAAACAAAAGTTAAAAGTTACAGTTCGATAGTTGACAGTGGTTTGTTCAGAGAGCAACTGTTTTGCACAAGGCACACTACAATATATATTTTTTTTTATTTTTTATTTTTATTAGGTTACATATTTATAATAAGGAGTTTTTGAGTTCTGAGGTCAGCTGTTTTTTTTGGTTTTTTTTTGTGTGTGTGTTTAAAACAAAAAAGACAACATCTGTTTATTTTTATGCTTAATTACAGTGTTATAGTGTTTATATGCTATTGTATATGTATTAGAGTGGTTCTGTGAGCAAATCAGTTCATTGGGCAGTTTCAAAGCACCAGAACCTTTGGATACTTCATCACAATCCATGTACTTGAGTTTTATAAGAGTACACAATACAAGTCATTTGTCAAAACTGTGCTAAATTTGGCTGAAATATAAAAGGTATAAATGGTAAAATGAAGAACCATTTTGAGAGCCAAAAGAGCCGGCTCTTTTTGAGTCAACCGAGCTTCACTGAAATAAACCGAAATTCCCATCACTACAATGCAAAACATTTGTCTTTGTAAAACCCCTAAGAGTTTGAAAGCATATATTTAACAAACTGTAAACAGTGATAGTATTATTCCACTTTTCTTTTTCCAGTGATATACAGACCGTGGGTTAGACTGAGGATAAACACAGACGGGAGGATTCATATTTTCCATTTCCACAGAAAAACAAATTACAAAAGTAAGTCTGAGTTCTCACAGACAGAGAACTACTCACAGTCATACTGACACTTTCATACAGGCAAGGTAAGTGACAGTATGCAAAGCCAGTAGTGGGATCACACCGCCAACCTTCAGGGTAGTGGGTGAACTTCTCTATATGAGCTACTGTTGCTCTGTAGATTTAGTCATCGCACTGACTCTGGAACTGTTCAATTAAGGTAAAAAAGCTGCATAGTTCTTGAAGGAAAGGGTTTAGAGAGATAGTTCATGAAATAATAAAGAAATTCGATTTAAAACCATAAAGAAAGACCAAACCTAGTGCTGTGAAGAAGAGCAGGAAATGGGGTCATGGTTCTTTTGACATTTCGAAAGTGTCCCATGGAAACAAGAAACAAAAATAAAATAAACAACAAAAATAAAATATCTCTGTAACCATCAACAGTAGTTACTTCATTTTTCTCCAGTTGAAGCTGATGTTTGCGCCATTTGAATGCTGCTTTTAATATCTTTGTAATTTTTCTAGAGTTCATTTTACGGCATCTGAGAGTTTAGTGGTTTTTTGGTGACATTTTACAGTTGAGCGCCACCTAGAGGATGGACCCAAATTTTGCACATTTCTGATATAAATCCTGCCAAAACCAATTGTTTTATATCATTAGCTTTCATTAGCTTTCACTGTAGTTGCCATATTGATTACCCACAATGCTTTACAACTTGGGGACCTCATTGGCCCTTTATAAATGCAGAGCTGTCGATAGTAAAATGTCGACAAAAGCACAGTGGAGGGTTGAGATATCTTTTTAGTGATGTAATGATGTAAAAACTTCCATCTACAGTGTTCTACTTTGTTATTACACTTTTCAAGAGTTTGTATTTTTGTCAATAGTTATATATTTGAACAAAAATCTGATTAAAATTAGTTCTTGTATTTCACAATCTAAAGCAATTGTTAACCCTTAGGGCGCCTGGCACATTTTTGAAATAAATGTATGTAGAATGCCAGTAGTTTTACCTACACTGTTCTTATTTGATATTGCACCTAACAAGGCTCTATACGTTGTATTTTATTCATCAAAAGGTTTGCAAACATTTATTTTTGTGATTTTTAATAAGAGAGCTCTCATTTTGCATTTTCACATTTGTTTTTTTGTTTGTTTGTTTTTTTGCTTTTTGGACAGGTAGGTAATTATTATCCTCAACTGACATTAAAACAGCACACGCAGACTTAAAGTTCAGATTGTGCTGAAAAAAATGGTATAAATAGCATCTCTGTGGATCACTGGAGTAAAATTTTATAGCCTTATTTATATAAAAACTCTAGGTGAGGATAATTCGCCAAATATGGCTCAGGGTGCAGAGGGTTAAGGTAAGGATTTTGTAAAATCTTTAACAGCTGAACAAAGTGGCAAAATCATTTTTAATTCACACCTGAGCAGTTGTATGTTTCAGAGACAGCGGCTCGGAGGAACTGACAGGAGCTGAGGTTCTCTTTGTTCATGACGAGAATGGATGGGGTGTGATGGTACAGTTACTATATTGATGTGTCCATTTTTTATTCCTATGATCAGGGGTGTAGCACAAATTTCTGGGCCTTTTGTATAACCCATCTTGGTGGGCCCCCTTGCTCACTTCAGCAATATCTCTCACACATATCCTCGGCTTTTTAAGGGCCCCTCCCTGCAGTGGGCCCCTGCCTACGATACACATTACCTTTTATCAAATTGTATCATTTTCCAGGTAATGGATATCAATAAACATGGGGAAAAAATCAGTAATATTGGAAAATATCAGTATTAAAAATATGCGTGTTAAAATAAAACCAGGTACGTCTTTTTGGGTGTCATTTTTGTGTTTTTAATGAAATAAAATGTTATATTCAACTTTGCTTTGCTCTCTGTCTGCTGGACATAATCAAACTTAGCAAGTGCTACATTTGAGAGTAAACTTTTTGATTTTTGGCAAAAAGGTTAAGGTTATTGTCCCTGTTGGAAAATTCATTCTGTGCATTTGACCCATTCTTCAGTGCTGCTGGGGCAACATGTCTGTAAACGAGGGCACAAAAGAATGGAACCAAATTGCACAACTCTACACAAAGAGGCAAAAGTATCCGAACAATCCACAGGCAAAAGCAAAATCTCGAATCACAAAAAATGGTCAAAAGAACACACAAAGCTCACGAGGTAAATGGCTGGTACAAAGACAAACGGAGATGAACTGAATACACAGGTGAAGCACAAGGCAGGAAACCAAACAAGGGCAGGAAGTGAAGGGACCTGAAACGAGACAGAGCTGGAGGATTAGCCTGTTGTGTAAAACTGGAGCACCTGGAGGAAACCCATCAGACACAGGGAGAACATGCAAACTCCACACAGCAAGGCCCCTGCATGGTCTGGGAATAGAACCCAGGACCTTCTTGCTGTGAGACAGGAGTTAACCATTATACCACTGTGCCACCAAAAAGTTTCTGTATTGATTATCGATATGAAGGTGTTGAGCCGTGTCGAATCGTATCGTTCCAAATTAGCCAATATCATTCTTGAATCGTATCAAATCAATTCTAAATGTATCGTTACAGCCCTAATAGGATTAGTTCATGAGTCCATCAGAAGGACAGCTCATGTTTGATGTTTTTGGAGATAAAGTCAGATTTTCAGTCAGACTAAGATGGGTTGGGATGTACAGAGGAGGGACAGTGATGGGTAGAAGGATGAGGCTGAGGTTAGAGCTGGAGGCCTAGAGGAAGACCAGAGAGGAGGTTTATGGATGCAGTGAAAGAGAACATGAAGTGAGTCGGTGTGAGAGAAGAGGACGCAGAGGAGAGGGTCAGAGGGAGGCAGAGGATTCACTGTGGACTCCTCTGAAGGGAACAGAGCAGAGGAAAAGCAGAAGAGGACGAACTGAACACTGCTGAAAAATATTGTTTATCTTATATCTGCATGCAAACTCTCTGAAACTCTGAGTTCACACTTGGGCTTCCTGCTTCCTGTTTCCTGCTTCTGATCTGCAAACAAACTCAAACCCACAAACAAAAACAAACACTGCTCTCTCATCTGTGTGTGTGTCCTATCTCAGTCTAGCTTACTTTGCTGCTCCAGAAACAAAGTAGGGATTGTGTCAGGGCCCACCTGGAGTCCACTTTATAAGCAGGCCTCTCGCACTAATCTGTGTCTTTCTCATTTCCCAGGATCCTTCGCTGCTTGAACCTCCTCTTATTTTAACTTATTTTGCTATAATTATATCATGTTGATGTACATTTGGTTATAGGGATACATTGGACCAGCTGATGATAGGTAATTTGATTTTTTTATATATGATAAAGCATTCTGGTAAGATCTGTTTTTTTATTCGTACTAAAATGAAGTTTATTTTTTATTATAGACCCATGTTTTTGTTGGTTTTTGCACATACACCTAACACACCTGCACTGAACTCATTGTTTGATTTAATATTTAATTCAAATAAAAACCTTTAATTGGCCTAACTTTTGTTTCTTCTCCCCTCATTCCTGTCATGGGCCATGAGTCTGTCACTCTGAGAAATAAGTCAGACGTTATTTAGATCAGCAAATTTTCCAACATGATAATAAAATTGTAACTTATTTTGCTATAATTATGTTGATGTACATTTGTTTATAGGGGTTAAATTGGACCTGCTAATGCCACATGATATGAATTTTTATATATGTAGCTAAGGCATGTTTTTAATGCATTCTTGTCTGACATAATCTGTAGAGACAAAAACAGAAAAACACATTCATATTCTGCTGCTTGACCATTTTCAACATAAAGCAGTTGTTTTTTATTACAGATCTTTGTAGCAGCGTGCTCCTGAGCATGTTCCGTTCAGATGCGGCGTTAGCAGGACACTTGGCTTTGTGGCTTTTTATATTATGGCTCCGCCCTAAACCCAACAGGAAGTCGGCCATATTGGGTGGAACCTGGGACCTACAAAATCATACCCCTCGTACAAAAGCATACAAGCTTTCGGTTTTCATCCAAAAGACTCCAAACTCAGTCAAAATCACCTAGACACATGCGGTCAGAAGTTATCAATTTGATTTTTTATACAATGTCGGGTTTGGCTGTTGTGAGCCCGCAAAGAAGCGGCCATTTTGAGAAGTATAACAAACTTGAGTATCTCTTACAATCAATGTCAGATTGAGTCGGACCCAATGGAACATTTGTGCACAATGATGACCTGAACACAATGATATGTCAATATTATGGATATGTCATAAAATGGCCCTCCAGCGCCACCTATAAAATTTGAATGGAGGCAAAAAATTTAGTTGGAAAATTGGCACACACATCCTCCATGCAATCCTGAACATAAAAGCCAATGAGGACATACCCCTATCTACAACCGTGTTACCATGGCAACAGTGAAAATGTCTCATTGAAATTAATGGATTTTCCTCACACTTGTGGTGTTCCACAAATGGTAACTCTCAAATATAAGCGTCGGAATTGAGTTTGAATCAATGGAACATTTGTGCACAATGACGACCTGAATACAATGATATGTCATTATTATGGCTGTCTTATCAAATGGCTCTCCAGCGCCCCCTGGAAATTTGGACTGGGACCCTGGCTGTAGCTGGAAAGAATGCGGTCAGAAGCACGAGGCGCAGTGCTCTCGGCGTTGCTTGCTCCCTGCAGTCGCAAGGGTCAGCGAGGGCCTTTTACCCCACATGCAAGTTTAATTGTTATTATTATGCAAATTATATAAAAATCAATGGCAAACTGAGCACTGCTTTTGGAGGAAGAATCACATTATTTTCACTTTCTGCCAAAGCACAAAGCAGAAGTTGGTTGTGAGTTTAACTGTTGGAAATGTGGCTCTATCAACAATCACAGGCTAGGGACCGTTGGACCTGGGGAGGATATTGTGGTTCTGTGTTTCTGACTCTTTAGACAGAACATTTTGCAATTTGTTGGTGAATTTTGCGCAACTTGTGGTTCGATTCCCAGACTGTGTGGAGCCTGCTTCTCTCTGTGTCTGCTGTCCGCCTCAGTAAAGTGTTTTTATTGTTTCTGCTGCCCATGATAATATTACTGCTGTTATTGTTATTAAACCAAATATTTAAAGAAAACACGAGTGTAAAACTGCAGAATATATTTTAACTGTACAGAAGTCTGTTTGCATAAAAATGTTCAACATTAGGACTTAAATTTTACAAAAAGTCAGGTACGGACATTTTTCTGCTCCTTCTGTAAAGTCAGCAACACGTTTGTATAAGAGGAACTTGTAATACAGTGGCATGAAAAAGTATCTGAAACCTTTGGAATTTCTCACATTTCTGCATAAAATCACCATTAAATGTGATCCGATCTTTGTCAAAATCACACAAATGAAAAAACAGTGTCTGCTTTAACTAAAACCACCCAAACACTTATAGGTTTTCATATTTTTAATGAGGATAACAAGCAAACAATGACAGAAGGGGGAGGAATAAGTAACTGAACCATCACATTTAATATCTGGTTGCCCCCCCTTTGGCAGCAATAACTTCAACCAGACGCTTCCTGTAGTTGCAGATCAGTCTGGCACATCCATCAGGATCAATCTTGGACCATTCCTCTTTACAAAACTGCTGCAGCTTCAGTCAGATTCCTGGGATGTCTGGCATGAATTGCTGTCTTGAGGTCATGCCACAGCATCTCAATGGGGTTCAAGTCAGGACTTTGACTTGGCCGCTCCAGAACATGCGTTTTGTTCTTCTGAAGCCATTCTGAAGTTGATTTACTTTTGTATTTTGGGTCATTGTCCTGTTGCAGCATCCATCCTCTTTTTAGCTTTCAACTGTCTGACAGACGGCCTCAGCTTTTCCTGCAAAACATTCTGATAAACTTTTAATTCATTTTTCCATTAATGATTGCAAGTTGTCCAGGCCCTGAGGCAGCAAAACAGCCCCAAACCATGATGCCACCTCCACCATGCTTCACGGTGGGGATGAGGTGTTGATGTTGGTGAGCTGTTCCATTTTTCCTCCACACAGGACGTTGTGTGTTCCTCCCAAACAATTCAACTTTCGTTTCATCAGTCCACAAAATATTTTGCCAGAAGTTCTGTAGAGTGTCCAAGTGCCTTTTTGCTAACATTAAATGTGCAGCAATGTTTTTTTTTAGACAGCAGTGGCTTCCTCCGTGGAGTCCTCCCATGAACACCATTCTTGGTCAGTGTTTTACATTTAGTCGATGTATGCACAGAGATATTGGACTGTGCCAGTGATTTCTGTAAGTCTTTAGCAGACACTCTAGGGTTCTTTTTTACCTCTCTGAGCATTCTGCACTGAACTCTTGTTGTCATTTTTGGTGGACGGCCACTCCTTGGGAGAGAAGCAACAGTGCCAAACTCTCTCCATTTGAAGATAATTTCTCTAACTGTGGATTGATGAACATCCAGACTTTTAGAGCTGGTTTTGTAACCTTTCCCAGCTTTATACAACATTTCTTGATCGCAGGTCTTCAGAGAGCTCTTTTGAGTGAGCCATGGTGCACATCAGACAATGCTTCTCATCAAGACACAATTCTTACCAGGTGTGTGTTTTATAGTGGGCAGGGCAGCTTTAAGCCACTCCTCAGTGACTGGACACATCCCTGACTTAAACAGTTTGGTAAAAATTGGTTTTAATTGCTCTTAAAGTCTCCTTAGGCAGAAGGTTCAGTTACTTATTCCTCCCCCTTCTGACATCGTTTGCATGTTATCCTCATTAAAAATTAGAAAACCTATAAATGTTTGGGTGGTTTTAGTTAAAGCAGACACTGTTTTTTCATTTGTGTGATTTTGACAAAGATCAGATCACATTTGATGGTGATTTTATGCAGAAATGTGAGAAATTCCAAAAGCTTCAGATACTTTTTCATGCGACTGTAAAAATCCTGGTTTGGTTTTCGTGAGAAGGAGGAGATATAACTTGATACTCATACTTACTCATACTCATACTTGATATGATGACTTTCTGCTTGTTCCTCTAATCTTGATTTAACCCGGATAAGTTACTTCTTAAATGAGTGATTATGAAGATCAGGGAGTTTCCTCACTTCAATCGCTTTAATCAAGGGTTCCATCAAAACAACAGTCTGCACAGTCTGTGTTCACACTCTGACGTGTTTCTGTCGCTGCAGTCAAACCCCAGAGTGTTTCTGTTGGGTTTGTGATGGTGTGAACGTGCCATCGTGTACTCTGCTGCAGATCCAACAAATGAACTCTGGTTAACCTGAAATCAATAGTTCCAGTACGCTTTGAGCCCTGGATCCTCCTGGTCTGGTCCTGGTCTGGTCCTGGTGTGGTCCTGGTGTGGTCCTGGTGTGGTCCTGGTGTGGTCCTGGTCTGGTCCTGGTCTGGTCCTGGTCTGGTCCTGGTGTGGTCGTGGTGTGGTCCTTGTGTGGTCCTGGTCTGGTCCTTGTGTGGTCCTGGTCTGGTCCGGTCCTGGTGTGGTCCTGGTCTGGTCCGGTCCTGGTGTGGTCCTGGTGTGGTCATGGTCCGGTCATGGTGTGGTCCTGGTCTGGTCATGGTGTGGTCCTGGTCTGGTCATGGTCCGGTCATGGTGTGGTCCTGGTCTGGTCCTGGTGTGGTCTTGGTCTGGTCCTGATCTGGTCCTGGTGTGGTCCTGGTCCTGGTTTGGTCATGGTCCGGTCCTGGTGTGGTCCTGGTCTGGTCCTGGTTTGGTCCTGGTCTGGTCCTGGTGTGGTCTTGGTCTGGTCCTGGTCTGGTCCTGGTCTGGTGTGGTCCTGGTGTGGTCCTGGTTTGGTCATGGTGTGGCCCTGGTCTGGTCCTGGTCCTGGTTTGGTCATGGTGTGGTCCTGGTCTGGTCCTGGTGTGGTCCTGGTGTGGTCCTGGTGTGGTCCTGGTCTGGTCCTGGTTTGGTCCTGGTCTGGTCATGGTCTGGTCCTGGTCTGGTCCTGGTCTGGTCTTGGTCTGGTCCTGGTCTGGTCCTGGTCTGGTCATGGTCCTGGTCTGGTCCTGGTCTGGTCCTGGTCCAGGTCTGGTTTGGTCCTGGTCTGGTCATGGTCTGGTCCTGGTCTGGTCATGGTCCTGGTCTGGTCCTGGTCCTGGTCCAGGTTTGGTCCTGGTGTGGTCCTGGTCTGGTGTGGTCCAGGTTTGGTCCTGGTCTGGTCCTGGTCTTCAGTCTATAACTCAGTGCTGAAACAAAAACGACAGCATCAGTTTTCCTCAGAAACGATTAAGTCTTTGGGAGAAAGTCTTCTATAAAAACAAACCTTACCCTGACGACTCTGACAATAAACACTTTTAGAAAACTGGTTGTAAAGTACTTTTATTAAGTCTTATTCATTACAAAAAATGCAGAACTTGTCAGTAAAGTGCTTTGAACAGAGCTGCTACAGAAGAAATAGAAAATAACACTATATAGATGTACTTTAGGACAGGTGTCATCGTTTACTGCCCTAGCCTGTTTTAAGGAGAACTTTAATAGAAAAAAAAACACCAAATCTCACTGTGATTAAAATGTTTTCAATAGAACACATGATTTTAGACATTCAGCTATTAAGTATATGTCTTCAATAGGTATAGGACTATAGGTCTTCAAAACACACAAACACTAACAAACACTAACAAACACTAAACACTAGCAAAGAGCAAACAAATCTCACTGTGACATGCAATTTTTTTCACCTATAAAGTACGTTTGTCCACAAAGCTTGTTTTCCGTGGTAGAAAAACAAAGACCAATCTTTGCTAAACCAATATACAATACATGTTATTTTATCTAATAATAATATTTTGTCTAATTATTTTTATTATTTTATGTATATTTTGTATATTTACATAACTAAGAAAAAACATCTTCATTTTTGGTGACACACTTTTGGGGCCTCACCCGGTGTTTGAGAACTGCTGGTACAGATTATATTATGTCAACGTGATGCTACATTTAGGACCAAACATCATTAAACTATATTAAAATACACTGAAAAAAAAACATTATATAACAAGAATTCTGTTGATAAAAATGCACAAAGTAGCTGTAAAGCCAGTTGGTTTTCAAAATAAAAGCTCGTAAAAAGAAATATTACACACATTATACACAATATATATGTTTTATTTGAATTTTGTTTTCAGTACTAAACACTTTCTTATTTTTAAATGGCTTTGCACAACAACATTTCTTGAGAATTGTTAAATTTCTTGGTCATTTTGTTGTAGGTTTAGGTTATTTTTTTAATAGTCATGATATAGCCTATAGTTTAAAGAATATAGTTGCTCATAAATTCAGACTTCAGTTGATTTCAGACGAACCAATGAAAAGTTCAGAGCTGGCTTGAGGGTGATAGAGATACACAAATAAGCAGAAATTCTGATTCTAATGTGTTTTTTTTTATTCCTAAGACACAACTATATCAATACACGTTAGCTTGTATCGTTTTCTAGGAAGTGTGTATCGATGCACATGGGGCAGGGGTCGCTACCAGAAATATCAATACTAGGAATTTGCAGGATGCACATTTTTGGGTGTAATTTTTGAACTAAATTAAATGTTATATTAAACTTTTCTCTGACATAATCAACCCCAGCCTCCCTGAAGTTGGATTTACACTGTAAAAAAAAAAAAATCTGTAAATTTTATGGTAAAAAATTGGCAGCTGTGGTTGCCAGAATTCTACCGTAAAAATTACAAGAGGCCTTTATTTCATTTTACAGTATAATATTAATCACAGATGTTGTTTTTACAGTTTTTGACTTGAGGTTTTTTTATTATTTGCTGTAAAATATAAAGTTATTATCTTTCAAAAAAAATATATTAACCTGTATATTTTACAGTTTGCGACTTATGTTTTAATCAACATTTACTGTAAAATTTAAAGTTATAGTTTTAAAAAGGTGTTAAACTGTAATAAACACAGGACTCAATTATTTTAACAGTGCTATACTGTATAAATTACAAAAAATAAAATAAAAAAATACAATTTTGTTTTTTATTTTAAATATTACAATATTACCGTAACAAAAAAAGGTTTTTCACTGATATATCAATTACGGTCTTTTACTGGTGAGATTTTACAGATTTTTACCATGAAATCTACAGATAGTTTTTACAGTGTAGAGTAAACTTTTATGATTTTTGCTGTATCGTTTGTATTGATATAAAGGTATTAAATCGTATCAAATCGTTCTGAACACTCTTAATTTACACTGAGTTTATCCCTGGTTTAGTCTCATTTTAGCCCATTTAACACAGAATTTAAATAATTACTGTCTGAGGTGATGAGAAAAGTTTAAGAACCACTGCTTAAGAGATTATTATAATTATACAGTTTATACATTTGTGAGTCTCAAAGGAAAAACTGGAAAAGCCAAGTTACAAATAAATGCAGGGAGAAATTTAATTAAAATATAATAAATAAAATAAAAAATATAAATAGTTTTTGATTCAGTAACAACGTGCAGCCAAATAATCCAAATAAAATACAAAAAGTCATTCTTTCTCGAAGTTTATGTGCGACACAAAAATAACACTGCAGCAAAAGAAGGGCCTCACCTAAAAATTCAATTAAATTCAAGCGAAAAGTCAGAAACCCAGAGTAAATATATTCACACAGGATTATCACACCTTAAACTGTTCAAAAAGTTAAAGATAAACTGTGGAAAAATTAGTTATGGTGCTCTGTATTCAGTGTATGGAACAAAACCTGAACATTTTCATTTTTTATAATCCACCTCCAGCTCCTGCTGATTTGTGGAAATAAAAATTATATCACCCATTAAAAAGTAAAAATCATTACTTACTCATTTAAAAAAAAGGCGATAACACTTTAAAGTAAAAGTAAAGAATCTTGAGTAACAAGCTCATGTAAATCAATCCAAAATTGTTAATAAATGCCAGAGTCAATAAGATAAACCATATATCGATTTAGGGCTGCACAATATATCGCAAAATCATCATTAACGCAATGTCTGTATCACAATAATCTAAATATATCAGCAATAACGCTGTGGTCTTCCATCTGACACAGATTAACACTGAAGAATCATTTTCCACCAGAGCCTTAAATTAAAATGTGTTGGGACTAAATAAAAATGTTTAAAAAGTCCAGTTTTAGTAGTAATTTCCTTAATTTAGTCTCAATTAGCCCTGTTTTATTCCTGGTTTAGTTTTGATTTTGTCGCTGTTTTCACTTGTGAATACAGGAACTTACATTTTTGTTTAAAGTGAATTTAACTTTAAATATCGCACTTTTAAATGATCAAATATTGCGTGTATTTTCCATATCATGCAGCACTATATTGATTGATACAAAATTATTCATGACATATTTCTGTAAACGTTTTATCACTGCTTAATAGTTGTGAGTTATTATAAAGTGTTACAAAAAAATATATCTTCTATGTCCCAGGACGTCTAATAAGAAATGTCCTCAAGCTAAAAAAGGTTTTGAAAATAAGTGAAGTGAAATTTCTTAATCTTGAGTTTCAGTATTTTCCAAAAAAAATACTAAAAGCAGCAACATCAGAACTGTCACAGTGAAAATGTCCATTATGTCTCAAGCTCTTACTCTGCTGGGAGTGTTCAGGCGGTGGAATAATGCAATAAAATAACATATGTGCTTCTGCAAACCTTAAAATATACAACCCAATCCCATAGAAATAGATGGATTTGTCAAAATTATCTTGTTTTGTTTTTCCTGATTCACTTTGAGGGGCATTTTTGGGAGCATTTGTTGCCCAAATGAGCAAATAAACAGAAAATGTGACAAGATGCTATGGTAAAAACACAGTATTTCTGGGGAATGGGCCATATTTCTGCAGTTGTGAAGCTATCAATGTTGTGCCAAAATAGTGAAGAAGTTTTTCCTCATTTCCTGTCACTTGGCCATGTGTTTTTAGGACCATTTTATTAATCTTTGGATCACATTTTAATCAAGTAGAAGACCAAGACAAGCATTCTTATTTAATATCAAAACCAGATAAATCTTTTTGGATGTGATTTTTGTGTTTAATTCAATAAAATGTTATATTAAACTTTTC
Organism: Bostrychus sinensis; assembly: GCA_020698575.1. Classification (NCBI taxonomy): domain Eukaryota; kingdom Metazoa; phylum Chordata; class Actinopteri; order Gobiiformes; family Eleotridae; genus Bostrychus; species Bostrychus sinensis. The sequence goes on from CM036247.1 coordinate 3,998,691, forward strand.
TTTTCTCTCTGTCTGCCGTGGAGCTAGATTTAAGAGTAAACTTTTATGATTTTTGAGAAAAAGTTGCTGTATCAATTGTATCGATATGAAGGCATCGTATCGTATCGTTCTAAATCAACAAATATCGTTCCTGAATCATATCGAAACAATTTAAATCAATGTTTTAGTTAAGTAAGATTATTTTGAAGTAACAGTACTCTTACTTCAGACTTGACTCTACCCACATCTGTTGCTATTTGTGGTTTTGAATTGCTGTGTAAAAAAAAAACATTTTGTGACCCACTTCTTAGGTTCTGGTCCTGTGTTTTTGGGAACCACCGATCTAAATGAAAAAAAAAAAAAAAACAGGAAAAATGCAACTTCACTACAATTTGAGTTGATAGCTTCAGGAGCTCACATTTTCACAAGATAAAAAAATAATATAAATACTATTTCCCAGGGATGTAAAGGTGCACGTGGCTGTAGTGAAACGTTTCTGTACGGCAGGTTCGGTTTGGTTCACTTCTGTACTGTTTCCATTGTATTTATATTTACATTTAAAGATTTACTATTACTTTACTATTTCACATGCGCAGTTTTTTTTCCCTCATTATTATTATTGTTATTGTTGTTTTTTCTTCTCTTTCCTCATTTTTGTTGTTTGTTTTGCAATTATAATTAATTATTATTATTTTTAAATGTTATTAAGTATTATATTATCATTATTATTATTGGCGTCATTATTTCTAACTCTTCATGGAATTTATTTACCCACATAGAAGATAAGGAAATTATTATTTTTATTATAATTTATTTATTTATTAATGTATTATTATCATTATTCATTATCATTATCATTATTATTATTATTATTATTATTTTACATCAATACATATTCATATCCGCATATATATTCATATTATTATATACATCTGTTATATGTTGTTTGTTAGTAAACATATAAAAATAGTCTGAGCTCTGTGGTGCGCACGTCTCTGAGCACAGATGGATGAAGCTCACTACAGAAAGATATTTAACAGTTACTACACTACGCCACAGTAGGAGATAAACATATTTTGCAAGGTTTTTTTTGTTGTTGCTTTTTTTGTACCAAAAATTTACCAAACTTAACTCTGAATTGAACTGCGATTTTAGTGTATCGTTACATCCCAAAATACACATTTTGCAGCAATTTCTCCTGAAAGCAAGTACAAGATGTGCAGTCCCCACTTGGCAAACAAAAGGCTTATTTATTAATCGTCTATGTAAGTGAGCACTTGGTAGAAACGTCCATTTTCCTCCTCACCTCAGCCATTTGAGTGGTTCTCAAACTGTGGTACAGGCCCTACTGGTAGTACTCAGGAGTCTTTTTACAGCTCAAGACATTTTTGTCCCTGGTTTAGTCGTGGTTTAGTTTTAGAAGATGCTACTTGATGTGAAAGGTTTAAGAAGCTCGCCTTAGGTTTTGCTTCGGTGCAAAGAAATACCGTACACATCTATCCATTATCCCACTACTTCTGAAGATTTTTGTGCCTCCACTTAACTTCCCATTCAGAGGCCGTTTACACACCAACACATTTCACCCAAAACAGGCTGAAATTTGTGTTTTGTATCTGTGTAAGTGGCCCATTGAGGTTTAAGAACACAGAGGGTCAAGACAACTGCTGTGAAATAGCGATACTTGAACTAAAAGTGTACTGTGGCTTTGCACGGACCTTTTTTTTTTTGTTTCTATGAAGTCGCATGCTACAATATGTCTTCTATTATCTGTAACGCTAAGTGGACCATTTTGTCTCAACTGTTAATTACTTTTTTTTTTTTTTGGTAGTTAATGTTAAAATTCGCACATCTCAACTCCAGGCTATCAAAGGCTATCAAACAGGGCTAATGTATAGATTTGCTAAAACGTTTATTTCCTAAAGTGGATAGCGGTCTACACACTCCCAGTTTGGAGAAGCAGACATGAGCAATGCCACAGAGACTAAACCAGACAGTGGACATATCCTCTACAGAGCACACAGTTAGACAGATATTCAAGTTGATGGAAATGTGACGTTAAGAAATTCCACCTCATTAAAAAAAATTGATAAAATGAAATGAAATATTTCACATTTAAAACCACTTCAATGTCGATTTAACGGTGCGCTCCACAGAGGACATCCTTCAAAATCTGCTGCTGAGAAATGTCCCACATTTGGTTCAGAGACATACAGAGGAGCTACTACTACTACTATTACTACTACTACTACTACTACCTCGTTTAGGCCCAGGTTAGACCTGGTTTAGTTGTAGCTTACTCCTGGTTTAACCTCGGTTTAGTCCTGGCTTAACTCTGGTTTAGTCCTGGTTTAGTCCTGGTTTAGTCCTGGTTTAGCCCTGGTTTAGCCCTGGTTTAGCCCTGGTTTAGCCCTGGTTTAGCCCTGGTTTAACCCTGGTTTAGCCCTGGTTTAACCCTGGTTTAGTCCTGGTTTAGTCCTGGTTTAGTCCTGGTTTAACCCTGGTTTAACCCTGGTTTAACCCTGGTTTAGCCCTGGTTTAGCCCTGGTTTAACCCTGGTTTAGCCCTGGTTTAGCCCTGGTTTAGCCCTGGTTTAACCCTGGTTTAGCCCTGGTTTAACCCTGGTTTAGCCCTGCTTTAACCCTGGTTTAGCCCTGGTTTAACCCTGGTTTAGCCCTGGTTTAGCCCTGGTTTAGCCCTGGTTTAGCCCTGGTTTAACCCTGGTTTAGCCCTGGTTTAGCCCTGGTTTAGCCCTGGTTTAACCCTGGTTTAACCCTGGTTTAACCCTGGTTTAACCCTGGTTTAGCCCACACACTTGCACTGAGAAGAGTTCTCAAAGTTGGAGAAGCTCAAGTGAGTCGTTCTAAAAGTGCGTTTCCACTGGACCCAGGCCTTTGCTCCTGTCGGCTCCTCCGAACTGGGAGTGTGCTGACTGTTACCTCACACAGTTCTGGTAAAAGACAAGCTTTGTATCCAAACATGGCAGATTTGAACAGCAGAAAACATTTACGAAGAGATTTTTGGATTCGGGGACAGAATAACTAAGTTCGAAAAGATTAATTGCTTTTTTTCCAGCGGACAGGAGAGGTCTGGATAGAGCTGCTTTTCCAGAGTCTTGTTTTTTTGCCACACCATGTTCTTCAGGCGCATCTGTGGAGGGAAAGAAAGACAATGCTTTTAGAAGAAATTATCAGAAGAATGGAACCAGTACAGCAATTTCTTATACAGTGACTTTGCTTCTGCAGTATTTTCCAACCAATACAACACAATTAATATGAATGAGCAATTTTATTTAACTAATAAAGACAAACAATTCAACTTTTTACAACTTTTATGGCATCAGTGTGATGGCTAAATGAAGTGTTGCAGGGTAAATTAAAGTGGAACCATACAACCCTGCTTTTTGGTCACATTTCTTTCACATTTTCTCCCTGACAATTTTTGGGAATGATATGTAGGGCCGATTTTTATAATTTTATGAAAGAAATTAATTTTAGATTTGCATTTGTTTTAGTAATGCTTATTAAAAATGTGACAGTGTGAAGAGTTTAACATGATTTTTTTTTTGAGAAAACCAATAAGTCCATCTCAGACAGACTCAGAGCTTGAGGAGAGCTACAAAATATATTAAAATTTTTGTCGTATGAGGTTTTGTTCCAGAGAAATGAGCAAAATCTTTTTTATTGCCGTCACAGGGGCAGGTCACACGGCGCAGACAGAGCGGGAGGACTGTGAGTGTGTGACGTACAGGGTTAATCTGGATGAGAAGTTTGGGGCTGTTTTTTATTAGATATGAGCAGTGATGGTGTAACAGCGGCAGATAAAGTCTGAGGAGCGCACGCACCAATGTTTACGGTTACTGCCCCTTGTTGGAGCGTGAGCCAGCCAAAACAAGAGTGGAGCTTAGAGAAATACTCATCTTCAAAAGGTACTAACCATTTTAATACAAAAGAGAGCATGAAAAAATAATACAGCATCAAATCTGTCTGCATAACAGCGCTAGCAGTGGAGCTAATGTTAGCATTTACTGTGCTGTAGCTAAACAAACCACCCAATCAGTCTGCAGAACCATTTTTTGCTGCAATAAAACCATAGGCCTGTAACAAGTGGGCAAAACTGTCCCAAAAATTAAGCATTGTGACACCAAGTAAATGCCATCCGCAGTGAGAAAACAAGGTTTTATTATATTTGTCAGGAGGAGCTGTTTATCCTGCAGAGGCAGGGGCTGCATGAGATGTGCGTAATAGTTACTAATGTAACTCTGGCTCTATGAGTGTTGATGTGCCGTTTGAAGCAAATCACTATCAGGGAACTAAAATCTTAAGAGTGCCTGCCTGAAGGGCAAGAATCAGCCAATTGATGAAAAAATGCAAAAAAAAAAAAAAAAGAGGCTTTTATTCATCCTGCAACAGCTTCTTGAGTCACCACACCTCTGCATCACACTCGCGTAGTCTGAGCCACCGTTTATCCACAGACCTATCACTAACTGTCTGCTCAGGAGTTGCATTACGCACTAATCACTGTTTGTGCTGATTCTCAAGAACCAAAAGCATTAATTAACTAAAGCTGCTTATGTTGTTTCCTGAAGGAGGGTCTATTACACACACTCACACTAAGTGCTCTTACGGGAAATACAACACTTACATAGGTCATGGCGAAAATTCCCAAAGCAATCACCAGAACCACTCCAGCGACCACCACGAGCAGCAACTCCTGCTCTGGAGTCTTCTCGACCTCTCTGGGGCAGTCTAAGTGCAAAAGAAAAAGAAAAGTTAAGCTAAAGCATAAATTAAACCAGGATTTAACACAAAATAGAGCTGTTAATTAAGTAACTGAAGTGGTGGGTGAGGACCAAAAAGTGGGTCGTGGAGGTTGAATGAAGTCTCAATGTGCATTTTATTTTGAAGCATAAATAGTTTCAATGACAGGAAATGGTGATTTTAAAATACTTGTGCCACAAAGTCCTGACAGATAAGTCCGAGTCAAGTCCCAGTCAATGACAGACAAGTCCGAGTCAAGTCCCAGTCAATGACAGACAAGTCCGAGTCAAGTCCCAGTCAATGACAGACAAGTCCGAGTCAAGTCCCAGTCAATGACAGACAAGTCCGAGTCAAGTCCCAGTCAATGACAGACAAGTCCGAGTCAAGTCCCAGTCAATGACAGACAAGTCCGAGTCAAGTCCCAGTCAATGACAGACAAGTCCGAGTCAAGTCCGAGTCAAGTCCCAGTCAATGACAGACAAGTCCGAGTCAAGTCCCAGTCAATGACAGACAAGTCCGAGTCAAGTCCCAGTCAATGACAGACAAGTCCGAGTCAAGTCCGAGTCAAGTCCTAAATCAAAGACTGGCAAGCCAGAGTCGAGCCCAAAGACCCAACAGAAACCCTGACTGTAACAGAAACTATCTGTGAAAATATTTGACTTTATGACTTTATGTTAAGACACGCTGACTGGACTAAGTGACAAAACAAACATGAAAGTTTTGGTTTATGGGTCTCCAAAATAAAATATGCAGACGCCCTAGAGTTTCTCAGAGTTCCAGAGTAAACCATATTTGAGCAGTGAACTGCAAACGTCCACAGTTAGTCAGTGTCTCTGTGAGTGTTTTACAGATGTGGAAAGTAGAACTAGATACTTGTACTTCACTTTTTCTGGAAAAAGAAAGTCCTTTCTGAGAACATGAAAACGTACTTTTATTTTTACCCGCGTATACTGTGAAACGCACCTTTTGGTTGTAATATGAGTAGTATTACAGCAGTAAAATCCGCAGTAGCAATAGTTGTGGTAGTAAGTGATAGTAGTAGTATTGGTCACACTAGTAGTACCAATAGTAATAGGGGTAGTAGCATTTAAATAAATATGAGACTCTGTACTTTTTTACTTTTACTCAAGTAACAATTTTGTTGAGTACTTCCACTTTCCACGCAATATTATTTTAAAGTGACTGTCCTTTTACTTATTTAGGCTTAAATGGCCTTTTCCTCTCTTTCTCCCATGTTATAATGTTGTTCCCTCATCAGAAACAGACCTGGAGTTGTGTTCTGTTTCATTCATGCCTGTTAATCCTGTATTCTCTGGCACTGAGTTTCTGATGCCTCAGAACGCTCGGTTCCACAACGAAGCCCTGCACACTCCAAGAAGCACTGACCAATCAACATCAAGCCCTCTACATTGTTGGATTTATTTTTGCTAATGCTAAGGTCAACAGTCAATTCCACTTAGTTCATATATTCTGCTTTAGCTTAGGCCATTTCATTATCTGTCAAGATAAAACGTTTGCTTAGTTTATGCCATAATGTTTTTAAGTTTATTATACTGATTTATGATTCCCATGTTATGTTAACCATTATTTTATGCTAGCTCTTGCATTTTAATAAACTTTATTTTAGTTATGCCCAGAGCTTAATTTGTAAATCAAACGATGCCTGAACAAAAATTGTGCGTTTGACACTGGAGTCCACAAGGCCAACACTGAACGTACACACAACACAATGCTCAGGCTGCACACACATCCCAAAATACCAAGCAACTGCTCATTTATACTCAATTTTAAATTATATTTTAACATATTTGTCAACATTATTATACATTATAGCATTTCACTTCAGTGTAATGTGTCAGTGTCTGTGTGATTGCTCAGCTGATCGAGAAATCAGCTGCTACACATGATTACTGCACTTTTGTAGACTCGCTCTGTCATAGACCAACTGTGTCTGGCCACCTGTCTGAAGCAAGAACACAGACTCATGCAGCTGTGGTCTGTATAAACAAAGTCTAGACAAGGACAGGGAGCACACAGCAGCAGTAAGCTTTCAGACTGTCTCTCCTTTTGATTTCGCTTCTTTTTAGTGACTGCTGTGGACAAACCTCAACAGATTTGACTGAAAGCAAACACATCACTTTTGACTTAAAGAGCAGCAGTCAGCTGTAGCTCCACTTGCGTTTGTAAAAAAAACACAGCCTACTTTGGCTCTGTGCAGCTCTGTGCAGCTCTGTGCAGCTCTGTGCAGCTCTGTGCAGCTCTGTGCAGCTCTGTGCAGCTCTGTGCAGCTCTGTGCAGCTCTGTGCAGCTCTGTGCAGCTCTGTGCAGCTCTGTGCAGCTCTGTGCAGCTCTGTGGATGCAGCAGGGATTGGGCGGGGTCGGGGGACATCTCAAGGTGCGCGCAGTGCGTACTGCTGTACACCTGCAGACACCACTGGTGTTAACAGTGGTGAACAGATCTTTCAGTTTGACGTGAAGGTCTTTTCCACCCGATTCCCTGAACACTCTATAGACACCAATTACAGTGCGGGGACAGTCTGTGTTGAAGCGCTCACGCAGAAATGAAGCGTGTTTATGTTTAAAACATTGCACGTAATGAGAGTAATTACACCTCCGACCTTCAACACAGATTTAGGAGGTCAGAAGAGTCAAATGTAGTCAACACTTTGTTCTGAGTTGTGTCTGAGTTACCGGATCCAAGCAAACAGTTGCCGGATCCAACTGCGTCAAAATAAGGAAGTTTCCGGATCCTGTTCTGGCAAGATCTGGCTCAAATTAAGCCCTGGTTATGCCATTATGCGTTAGGCATCTGCTGTTAACTGTGTTACTCTTGGGTTATTTTTCAAGTTACAATGTGTTGTGTTGTTCAAGTCAATTGGTATTTGTCCTTGAGACATGTTTTCCATCTTGTGCTGGCCTTGTTATGTACTTATTGCACTGGTCAAATTGTCCTTTAAAGTGGATTAATTTCAACAATTTGTTATCGAGTCTAAAAAAGATAGCAGGTGTCCTCGTGGGAAGGCGCCAATGCACAGAAAACAAGGAGGTATGCACGAGATGAACCGGATGTATGGATGGATTTTTGACTGAAATTAACTAAAACAAGGGCAGTGAATGAGAGACTGACTTCTGGCTATGAGAGTAATTTTTGGACTAAAAGGACTCACTGCAGGTACCTTCTGTTTTTGAAGAGGTCTGAACCAGCTAATGTTAAATTGAAATCCTGCTTTTCAACATCCAGTCTGCTCTCATTCCATTTATCAAAAAACAAAAAACAAAACAAAAAAAAAAACAGTGTACAGCTCTGTTTCCACTGATTCCTCACAGACATTTTTACTTTTGGAGTAAAATTGCGTCATACAAAAAGTTTAGGGAAGTAAAAAGCTTGTTTTCTCTGTTTCTGTTCAAAAAAAGCTGCCCTCCACACCTGTTTCTTTATAGAACCAATAGAGTACTTATTGAAAACATTTTTTTTTAGTCACATAATGTTTTCAAAGGCTGTAAAACAAGCTGCTGAGCTAGAGGCGACCAAGACTGGGTTAAAAAGATAAATAAAAGCAGAATTTTGCCCGTTACATATAAGATGAATACTGAAACTATATACAACCTCCCCACATGACCAGGACCCGTCAGTTGAGAACCACTGGGATATGTGTGTAAAATATAATATGAGCGCTTGTCTGCACCTGGGGCCTTCTCTCCTTCCCAGGGGCCCCAGAAAGCAGCTGCGCCAGAACTGCTTTTTGATTTCAGAATAAATGTAGAGCTACCAGTTTCAGTCCATTTTACTGATGTTCTTTATAGTAGGAAAAAAACTTCTCTTTCTTTCTATGGCATAGGATTTTCTAACTTTTTATTTTTAGATTTAATCCTGTTTATTTGATAGGGACCAGTATGTTTCATGAACTCATGTCATACACTACAACATTTTACCTGATTCTCAGTTCTTGCTATTTCTCATTAGTTCCCAATGCTTAATATCTGAGTTTTTAAGAATAAGGAGAATTTTTTTTTTTTTTAAAGTTAAAGTGTATAAAATCTCTCAGCCTCTCTGTTAATGTTTTATTTAGTTTCATGTCAGAGTTGTGCTTTTCTTTTTTCTGTCTCTGTTTAACCATTTTCTGCTGTTTGTGTTGTGAGCAGTTGGAGCTGGTTTAGTCCTGGTTTAGCCCTGGTTTAGCCCTGGTTTAGCCCTGGTTTTAGCCCTGGTTTAGCCCTGGTTTAGCCCTGGTTTTGCCCTGGTTTAGCCCTGGTTTAGCCCTGGTTTAGCCCTGGTTTAGCCCTGGTTTAGCCCTGGTTTAGTCCTGGTTTAATCCTGGTTTAGCCCTGGTTTAGCCCTGGTTTAGCCCTGCTTTAGCCCTGCTTTAGTCCTGGTTTAGTCCTGGTTTAGCCCTGGTTTAGTCCTGCTTTAATCCTGGTTTAGCCCTGGTTTAGTCCTGGTTTAGCCCTGGTTTAGTCCTGGTTTAGCCCTGGTTTAATCCTGGTTTTGCCCTGGTTTTGCCCTGGTTTTGCCCTGGTTTAGTCCTGATACAAGTCGTACATGCATTGCATCTCTTCCATAAATAAAACTGAACTTTTGCTCTGTCAAAAAGGATACAAAATGTCTGGTACATCATTATCACAATATTAATGTTATGTTAATATTATGTTTTTTATCCATGTCTGTGATCATTTTGTGTAACAGGGCGCCCTTGCACATGACAGCTTGCCCTGTATAAATAAAGGATAAATAAAAAAACACTGTAGAAGATGCTAACTGATCTTCTACAACCATATAACACAAAAATATTGAATAACAGACCAATTTTTGGAGAAAGATTCTTAGCTATAAGTTAAAACCAGTAGTTTGTATGATTTATTCTGTGTTATTCATTTGATTCATGCAAAGGAACATTAAAAGTCCCACAAGGGATTGAAACTTGGTACTGAAGAAAACCACAAAGGTATCGTTTAATGGTGCAGGGACCCACCCAGATGTCCCTCAAGAGAGACAAATGTTGGATGTCTGGGGAGCTACGTCTGATGCAATCCTCTTCTCTCACACCGACTAACTTCATGTTCTCTTTCACTACATCCATAAACCTCCTCTCTGGTCTTCCTCTAGGCCTCCAGCTCTAACCTCAGCATTCTTCTACCGATATATTCACTGTCCTTCCTCTGTACATCTCCAAACCATCTCCAAAACATCTAAGCTGTCCCTCTGATGGACTCATTTCTGATCCATCCTCATCATGAGCAAAGAAAACAGAAACAGCTCTACCACATTTTAGCACAGTTTGACCAGGTAATGGTTGCGTTTCCCCTCTCACCTGTGACCGTGAGCCTGACGTGCCCCTGCCTGTTCTGCTGGCCGACAGGTGCGGCCAGGTAACACTGGTAAACGCCGCCGTCCGAGCAGCTCACGTTGGGCAGCTGCAGGTTTAAAGTCCCATTCACCAGAGAGATTTCCATGGACTGCGCCGAAGGTACCACCTCATCCTGCCATCGGGGAGGTCTTTGGTCACGAGGCCAGTCAGACGGGGGTCCACGGCCTCCTGCAATAACGGGACTGGGTTAGACCTGGTTCAGACTGGGTTAGACCTGGTTCAGACTGGGTTAGACCTGGTTCAGACTGGGTTAGACCTGGTTCAGACTGGGTTAGACCTGGTTCAGACCTGGTTCAGGCTGGGTTAGACCTGGTTCAGGCTGGGTTAGACCTGGTTCAGACCTGGTTCAGGCTGGGTTAGACCTGGTTCAGACTGAGTTAGACCTGGTTCAGACTGGGTTAGACCTGGTTCAGACTGGGTTAGACCTGGTTCAGACTGGGTTAGACCTGGTTCAGACTGGGTTAGACCTGGTTCAGACTGGGTTAGACCTGGTTCAGACTGGGTTAGACCTGGTTCAGGGTTAGACCTGGTTCAGACCTGGTTCAGGGTTAGACCTGGTTCAGGCTGGGTTAGACCTGGTTCAGACCTGGTTCAGGCTGGGTTAGACCTGGTTCAGGTTAGACCTGGTTCAGGGTTAGACCTGGTTCAGGGTTAGACCTGGTTCAGGGTTAGACCTGGTTCAGGGTTAGACCTGGTTCAGGTTTAGACCTGGTTCAGGGTTAGACCTGGTTCAGGGTTAGACCTGGTTCAGGCTGGGTTAGACCTGGTTCAGACTGAGTTAGACCTGGTTCAGACTGAGTTAGACCTGGTTCAGACTGAGTTAGACCTGGTTCAGGGTTAGACCTGGTTCAGGGTTAGACCTGGTTCAGGGTTAGACCTGGTTCAGGGTTAGACCTGGTTCAGACTGAGTTAGACCTGGTTCAGACTGGGTTAGACCTGGTTCAGACTGAGTTAGACCTGGTTCAGACTGAGTTAGACCTGGTTCAGGGTTAGACCTGGTTCAGGGTTAGACCTGGTTCAGGGTTAGACCTGGTTCAGGGTTAGACCTGGTTCAGGGTTAGACCTGGTTCAGGGTTAGACCTGGTTCAGGGTTAGACCTGGTTCAGGGTTAGACCTGGTTCAGGGTTAGACCTGGTTCAGACTGGCTTTAAGAAGAAAAAACAAAGAAACAAGACAATTTTTCTCCGGAGCACCACTTACTTTTGGGAGTAAAGCTCTATGGTAAACACTCATGACTGGTAATAGAAACCTTTGTAATGTAAAGTTACAATTAAATGGTGTAGAAATTGAAAGAGTTGATGAAGCTAAATCTTTAGGTGTGATTATTGACAGTAAACTTTGTTGGAAACCACACATAGAATATATTAAACATAAGGTATCAAAATCTATTGCCATATTGTACAAAACAAGAGACTTTATAACTAAAAATGGTTTGTATATGATATATTGCTCTTTGGTTATGCCCCATTTGTCATATTGTGCAGAGATATGGGGGAATGCAGGTAAAACAAGTATAGATATGTTAGTTAAATTACAAAAAAAAGGCTATTAGAATAATTAATAAAGAGGGGTATTGCGAACCAACTAATAACTTATTTATTCAATCTAAAACTTTAAAATTAAGGGATATTGTATATATTAAAATATTAGAGATCCTTTATAGAGTTAAAAATCACACTCTTCCGGTTTGCATACAAGGACTCTTTAATTAAGAGTAGGTCATTATAATTTAAGAGCTTTATTTATGTTTCAATGTGCTAAAGTAAGAACTAATGTGAAATCAAAATGTGTTTCAGTTCTAGGGGTGAAATTATGGAATGGATTAAGTGATGAGTTCAAACAGTGTACTTCCCTGGCAAGGTTTAAAACATGTTTAAAGTATAAAATTATTAATGTCTATTGTCTAAATGTTGAGTAAAATTGAGCAATAATGTTTTGTTTTGTTGTTTTTTTTGTTTCTATAATTGTTATTGATGTTTAGCAGGTTTAATCTTGTATACTGTGCATTTCAGGACATAGTGACTTAGCAGTGTGACCCCTGTATGACCTTTGTTTGACCCCTGTGTGACCCCTGCCTCCTTGTATCCATACAAAGGATCTCCTCTGCCTTTTGGTCGCTCTGCTGTGACCAACATCTGAGAACTAAATCCATCTCTGTCTTGTTGTTGGGGCTGAACCAGGACCAGACCTGAGACTTCAGGGACACTGGGTCGGCGCTTCCATTCTTACAAGGCTGTTTTTTCACCAAGATACACCAGGGGGCGCTGCAGGAGGCTTTATTCACCCTGCAACAACCTTCTTAAGTCATCACACTGACTCTGAAACCCTTTAATTAAGTTATAAAAGTTATGCCGTTTCCCTCATAAATTTTTTCCATTTAATCCGATTATTCCGCTTTGGGCCTGCGACAGGATACTCTCTAGACTAGGGCTGCACGACTATGGAGAAAACATGCGATATTTGAGAACTATGTTGAAAATTGCAATAATGATATTATTGCGATATTTGAAAATAGAGCCTACTTTTCAAACATAGTAAAGTTAAATGCTACTACATTTCACAAAAAATGTAAGTTCCTGTATTTACAAGTCAAAAGCGACAAAATCAAAACTTAACACAGACTAAACCAGGAATAAAACAAGGCTAAGCTGTGACTAAATTAATTAAATTACCACAAAAACTGGACTTTTTAAACATTTTTATTTAGTCACAACACATGTTCTTTTAAGGCTCTGGTGGAAAATGATTCTTCACTGTAAATCTCTGTCAGATGGAAGACCACAGAGTTATTGTGATATATTTAGATTATTGCGATACGGATATTGCGTTTGCTGATATTGCGATAACGATAATTTTGCGATATATTGTGCAGCTTTACTCTAGACCAATGTTTCCCAACCAGGGGTACGGGGACCCCAAGGGCTACGCAAGCACTTCGCAGGGGGTACTTGGATTTATTACATCATTTATTTCTACAATGGTCAGAAATTATTTGTGATCTTTTCATAATGAACTATTGAAATTTATGAAAGACAAGTTCAAGTGTCTCAAGAATATTTGGTGACTATTATTCTGTATTTTGTCACAGTTTATTTAGGCTCAGTAGGTTCACAGGAGAGTTATTTAAATGTTTTCTTTGTAGTAAATTTATCGTGTTCAAAATTACTATACATTTTAATATTTTAAAGTTTATTCTGAACATAAACTGTATAGTACAGTAAGTAAATACAACAGAAGTTTATATTATATTAATTTTTTTATGACAAGTTTGAGTTTAAATGATTATAATGCACTACTACTACTACTACTACTACTACTACTACTACTACTACTACTACTACTACTACTACTACTACTACTACTACAGAGACCCCAAGAGGTACGTGAGCACTTTACAGAGAGTACCTGGAATGTTTTTCAGGATAATCAAGAAAACAAATGGCAATTTCTGTTGTAACGTGAACTGATTCCCAAAATTATTATTTTATTTTGTGGTAAATAAATTTAATACTTTAATTTTAATGGGAGACTAATTATTATTTATAGTATTGATTTTTTTCATCCTGACTTTGCTAAAATGTAGAATTATTACTGGTAATAAAATAATTATAAAATGTCTTTGCACTAATTATTTTCATTTAACAATTGGTTGTCTTGCATCTTATATAACCACGAGGGCCGCACAATGTGGAAAAAACATGCAATATTCAATAACCATGTTGAAAACTGCAAAATTGTTGAAATTATTTGCAATATTTAAAATAGGGCCTACTTTTCTGACATAGCAAGTTAAATTCACTTAAAACTTAACACACATTAAACCAGGAATAAAACAAGGCTAAACTGTGAATAAATTAAGGAAATTACCACAAAAACTGGACTTTTTAAACATTTTTATTTAGTCACAACACATTTTATTTTAAGGCTCTGGTGGAAAATTCTTCAGTGTTAATCTCTGTCAGATGGAAGACCGCAGTGTTACTGCGATACATTTTGGGGGGATTTATTGTGCAGCCCTAATGACCACTTGTTAAAAAATCCTTAACACATACAGAATACCTGAGAAGCTACATGTGGTATGACAAAAAACTCAAAGCCCAGAAGAAAAAAGGTCAAGAATCACTGCTCTCGACCACAGACAGTCTCATTTCCACCTCCACAGTAACAAACCAGACTAAATGTCAAGTCTCTGTGGGAAAAAAACCTCTAACACAGATGCTCTATTTTGGCCAGATGGGATTTTCCAAGTGGCTTAGAAAATATAAAATAGTAGTTTATAGTCTGCAATTGTGGCTACTAATTAACTCAGAATGAAAAACCTGAGCAGACAAAACCTCGCCCCACCATCATCAGTTTGACGCACAAAGAAGTGAAAGTTTAATTATCACTAAGGTCAATGCAGCCCAGTGCAGAGAGATTTGAATATATGAGGGGTCAATTTGAATAAACAAAAAAACTCAGCCTGGTCCAAATAAGACCACAATAAAATGAGTCAGACTCACTTCATGGAAAACTTCTGATTCTGGTTTAATCTGGACAAATTTATTTACTTAAAAGAATATGAGTTTTTTACTAACTAAAGCAGGCCAAGGTCTAAAGCAGGACTAAAGCAGGACTAGACTAAACCAGGTCAAAACCAATTCTAAACAAGGGCTAAACCAAGACTAAAGCGTGACTGAAGCAGGTCTAAACCAGGACAAAACTAGGTGCAAACCAGGTCTAAAGAAGGACTACACCACACATAAAACATGTCAAAACCAGGACAAGACAAGACTACAGTATAACAGGACTAAACCAGGACAAGTCCAAGGACTAACAGAACTAAACCAGGACTAAACCAAGGATTACAGTATAACAGGACTAAACCAGGACAAGTCCAAGGACTAACAGAACTAAACCAGGACTAAACCAAGGATTACAGTATAACAGGACTAAACCGGTACTACACTGAACTAGGTCTAAACCAGGACTAAACCAGGACTACACTGAACCAGGACGAGTATATTTCTGAAGTAAATGTGTGAGTACAACATTCCTTTAGTTGTTAGAACTTGTTTTGGACAAGTAATTTGTCTGAGGCAATGTGGGAAGCTCACTCACCATCAGTCATACAGAAGGAGGTTTGAGTCAGGTTTGCTAAGAAAAAAATAAACAGCCTGTAACTTGTCTTTAGTTTAAAAAAAAAAAAAAAAAAAGGTTTTTATTACAGTTCATGACTTTGAATTTAATTAAGAGCTGTTTTTATAAAATGTAATTATAGGTGATAACCGGTGGTTAACGGTTAATCGATAATCATTTGTTAAGACTAATAATTCATCAATTAAAGAAAATTAACCAAATCTGCATTCCTCCTAAACAGGGAATAAACAAGAACTGAACCAGAACTAAACCAGATCAAAACCAGGAGTACTTCTTCCACTTCTGGATGTGACCAATCAGAGCAGACTGCAGGCCTTAAGGGGCTTGTGGTACTCCAAAGAATAGAATTGAGTTTTTATAACTTTTGCAGACAGTGGACAGGAAATAGTTACTGTACTTACAAAACTACCCCGGGGCGCGCACTTCTAGTCCACATGTTTTCCTTATTGGACATTGGACCAGTGCAATAAAAAGCACAAAAACTGCCCACACCCCAGTTTAAGTCTCTGTGACACATCTGCAGAAACCACCCTGTTACTATGGTTAACACCAAAAATATTACTTCTACATATGCATTTATATTAATCCACTTCCTCACTGCTGCTGCTATTCTCCTAAACCTCGCCTCTTTTGGTTAGAGCCATTTAAAGAGTCAAAAGTTATGAATAATGTTTTTATTTCCATGGACAAAAATAAAAGTGTGGCTTGTTTTTGTTCCAGTAAACAAAACAACAAATATTGTAGGCTCGTGTTTGTTTGTTTAGGGGCCACAAATGACTGGAGCCTATCCCAGTAACTCTGCACCCGTGCCCCGCACCCTGGCCTTGTTGTAAATGAGTAGAAGCGTAGTTAAACCTAAACCCCGCCCACACACGACAGTCCTGCCACAGCATTGGTCCAAACCACCGCTGGTGCAGACCCAAAGACTCAGCCAGAGCCTGACAAGAACAGTTCCTCAGGATTAACAGAATAAAAACATCCATTCTTAGGCCGGTGATGAGACACAAATCCCACGAGACAAGCTCTTTTACACTATTTTTAATAATTTCACAAAGATAAAATGTATGAATGAAACGTTAAAAAAATAAAAAAATAAAAAAATCATTCATTAATGTTTATTTTTGAGGAATTTAGTCCTGGTTTAAACTAGGGATGTCCCGATCCGATCACGTGATCGGAAATCGGGCCCGATCACGTGGTTTCAGACTCGATCGGAATCGGACGTTACCTCCCGATCAGGACTCGGATATATATGTATATTTATTCTCATTACTTTTTATCAGATCTGTAGTTATGCGGTGGTACAGAGTGAGACCTCCTGACTCCACACAGAAACAGCAACACGTGGGGCATGACATCACTTTGCTGCAGTGACACTATTGGTTGAATGCCGCCAAGCGAAGCAAAACACGGAAGCAGCTTGAAGCTTGGGGCGCGAGTGTCTGTGGTGTGGAGGTATTTTAACGTGGATGACAACAATCTTGCGATTGCTAAGTGTGAGATATGCAAACTTGGGATTTCAAGAGGTGGCAAGGAAAAGGCTGCATTTAACACGACAAACCTGATACGGCACCTGAAAAACAAACACCCGACACAATACAGCGACTTTACCCAGGCAACCCAGCCGAAGACGGGTCAGCCCACGCTGCAGGACGTTTTGAAGAAGAGAGAAAAAAATGTCCCATGACAGTGCGAAGGCGGAGGGCATCACAGCCGAGGTAGCGCAAATGATTGATCTGTTTCTTTGCTCTTCATTTTTCTACTTCTTTATTTTTCTACTGTATTATAGAAGTATCGGATCGGGACTCGGTATCGGCCGATACTCAAAATCAAATGACTCGGACTCGGGGGCAAAAAAACCTGATCGGGACATCCCTAGTTTAAACCCAGGTTCGCCCTGGTTAAAGGCCAGGTATAGACCCAGTTTAGATCCAGTTTAGCTCTGGTTTAGACTTTCTGTTACAACGGTCTGCACACAGGAGCAAGTCCGGTACTGGGTCTAAACCTGGGCCTAAACTAGGACTGAACTATGTCTAAACTGGGCCTTAACCCAGACCAAACTGGGCCAAAACCATGACTCTAAGAAAAAAATAATGAAAAATGTATTTAATTGAAGTGAAAATCATAAAAAGCTTCATTTTCAGATTCATTTTGAAAGCACCGTGTAGTAAATGTCATGTACTTGTTTTATTTGATTTGTAGGTTTTGTCACTGCCCTCTGCTCCGGACAAACAGAGACTTTATGAAGTGGAAGACGTCTGACATCATTTCCTCTGTTATGTCCATTATACTCGCACAATGCCTTCAGGCTTCTGTGAATGCGTTCCACAATAATTCAATTCATATAATTCAATACCAGTCCATTCATTCATTCATTCTAGACTCAATGCTCTTCTTACAAAATACTAAATGCGTTCCCTGTTGACTGTTTCTGGATTTGCATAACGTCTCATTTTGTGAAATATGGGGATTTCAAAAGCTGTACGTGCAAGAACAAGATCTAGCTGGATCTGGTCCAACTATTGCACCCAATTTTATTCCGCAAAATGTTATTACAACACACTTTTAAGTGAAGCAAAGTGATATTACTACATTTCACTCCCACCTTTGTGTGTTTTAAATCAGTTTCTCCATTTTATTTCATTAAAAGGCTTCAAATAAGACAAAAAACAGAACTATAATATTCAACCTCTCCACAACCCACGTTTGGATCCTGACCCACCAGCTGAGAACCACTGTGCTTTGAAGGATATTTGGACAGATTTTGAGTGGAGTTGGTTTAAATGAGGTTTATGTTAAATAACTATAAACCAGCCTAAAGCAGGACTAAACAGAGACTAAACCAGACCTGAGCTGGAACTAAAACAGGACTAAACAGGACTTAAACTTGAACAAAAGCAGGACTTAACTGGGACTAAACCAAGACTAGACAAAGACTAAACTAGGATTAGACGGAGACTGAACCAGAACAATAGCAGGACTAAACCAAGACTAAACCAAGACTAAACCAGAACAATAGCAGGACTAAACCAAGACCAGACCAGAACAATAGCAGGACTAAACCAAGACCAGACCAGAACAATAGCAGGACTAAACCAGAACAATAGCAGGACTAAACCAAGACCAGACCAGAACAATAGCAGGACTAAACCAAGACTAAACCAGAACAATAGCAGGACTAAACCAAGACTAAACCAGAACAATAGCAGGACTAAACCAAGACCAGACCAGAACAATAGCAGGACTAAACCAAGACCAGACCAGAACAATAGCAGGACTAAACCAAGACTAAACCAAGACTAAACCAGAACTGAGCTGGAACTAAAACGGGACTAAACAGGACTTAAACTTGAACAAAAGCAGGACTAAACTGGGACTAAACCAAGACTAGACCAGAACTATAGCAGGACTAAACCAAGACTAAACCAGAACAATAGCAGGACTAAACCAAGACTAAACCAGAACAATAGCAGGACTAAACCAAGACTAAACCAGAACAATAGCAGGACTAAACCAGGACTAAACCAAGACTAAACCAAGACTAAACCAGAACAATAGCAGGAATAAACCAAGACTAAACCAGAACAATAGCAGGACTAAACCAAGACCAGACCAGAACAATAGCAGGACTAAACCAAGACTAGACAGAGACTAAACCAGACCTGGGACTAAACCAGAACAAAAGCAGGACTAAACTGGCCCTAAATCAAGACTAGACAGAGACAAAACCAGGACTAAACAGAGATTGAACCAGGATTAAACAGAGACCAAAGGAGAACAATATCAGGACAAGAAGCGACAAGATGAGATAAAAAAAAAAAAAAAGTGTATTCAGGCTTCAAATAAGAGGAAAACCAAAAATATAACATTCAACCTCTCCACAACCCACATTTGGATCCTGACCCACCAGTTGGGAACCACTGTTTTAAAGAATATTTGGACAGATTTTAGATTTAGCTTTCACTTTGATTGGAGCAGGTCATGAGTTCACGTTACTCCCCTTTGGTGTTTCTGGAGGGAAGAGGCTAAAGGTGAGTTTTGATTGGCTGCTGTATCCTAAGCCCCGCCTCTCCACCTCTCCCATTGGTCATCACACACGCCCTGCTTGTTTTAAAAATGTGAGTGAACAAATTCTTCCCTGTGAATGAATCTTTAACTGATTAAACCAGAACAAAAAGCAGGACTAAACTGGGTCTAAACCAGGACTAAACTGGGTCTAAACCAGGACTAAACTGGGTCTAAACCAGGACTAAACTGGGCCTAAACCAGGACTAAACTGGGCCTAAACCAGGACTAAACTGGGCCTAAACCAGGAATGAACTGGGCCTAAACCAGGAATGAACTGGGCCTAAACCAGGATTAAACAGGGAATAAACAGAGATTAAACCGGGACGAAACTGGGACTACACCAGAACAAAAGCAGGACTAAACTGGGCCTAAACCAGGACTAAACAAAAGTCTAAACCAAGACTAAACAGAGACTAAACTAGAACAAAAGCAGGACTAAACTGGGTCTAAACCACGATTAAACTTGGCCTAAGTCAGTAACATGTTCTTTTTCTTGTTAATAAAGACTCCAATCAGCTCCCCAATCAGGGAGGGGCTGTTATCACTTCTGCACTCCCATGAAGGCCACATTTCAGACATCACATTGTTCCCTTGTACTTCATGCGGCGTCTTGAGTCTGGGTCAGGTCCTGGTTACATGATTAATTCAGATACATTTCTTCACATTGAAACACCATTTCATTATATACTTGATCATGTTCAAAACACATACAACATCAGGACGAAAATAGGCCTAATCCAGGATTAAACTGGGCTTAAACCAGGACTGAACAGAGATTAAACCAGGACTAAACAGAGACTAAATCTGAACAAAAGCAGGACTAAACTGGGTCTAAACCATTGTTAAACCCGGCCTAAGTCAGGACAAAACTGGGCCTAAGTCAAGACAAAACAGGGAATACACAGAGATTAAACCAGGACTAAAGTGGGACAACACACAGAACAAAACCAGGTCTAAACAAGGACTAAACTAGAACAAAACCAAGATAAAACTTTCATCATCATCATTTTACATCAGCAGCAGGTAACCGGGTTTCTGTGTCCCCCTTTATGTGTTTTTTTTAGAGGGAAATTCTGTAATTTTATCTCTGTGAGAAGACGCCAACAAACTCAAACAGAAAATGAACTGTCTCTGGTTGATTAACGTTATGAAACTTTTATGCTCCTTAAATTACAAGCGGAGTAATAAAAAAGCAGATGTCAGACTTTGCCTTTGAGTCATAAACTGCTTATCACAAGTTCAGTTGCTTTTATTGCTTTATCAAGAGAAAAAAAAAGAAGAATGCATCAGCCAAGTCCGTGCAATACAAGAATGACTTTTCTCTTTGTCAAACTGGGCATTTTAGAGTCCGGAGGTAGAGTAATGAGGCAACACTTTCACCTATAAGTGAAAGCACCTGAGGCAGGGGCAGAGGGGATGCTGTCAAACTAAATTTAGACTTTACTTGAAACTAAAACTACTGTCCGTAGAAGTGAAACTGTGAGATTAGTTCAGTAGATACTTATTCTATATTCTATCAGCCTTTTCCTGACCCCCCTCACTCATACATGAGGTGGCTATATATGGAAAAAAAAAAAACTCTGTCTAGGAATTTTATAAATACTTAAATTCTCCTAAATATTTTTTAAAAACTTAAATTCAAAATGGTAAAATAAAATAAATACCTGTCTTTAAAATAAAAACAATTTAAACTCCTGTTTTTGTTTACTTATTTCACTAAATAAGTTTGTAAAAAATCAAATAATAGTAAATAATAATTAATCATCTTAAACCGACAAATTTACCACAGGAAAAAAATAAAAAAGGTTAAAGAAATATGTAGATTTTATATAGATTCAGTACATGCATAATGACATTTCAAAATTGTAAAAATACCCATTAGCTGCAACTGTTTTTAACTATAATATTGTACTTACAGTTAATAAAAATATATATATTGTAGCTGCACTTCTTATTATACCACAGCATAAATAAGTCCATATATTTGGCAGTAAATTTAAGTCTAGGTTAAATTCATATTTATTTCTACACAAATCAATGGTATTTCTGCATGTTTTATTAAATTATTCAGTGTTTCATCAGCAGCTCATGTTCTGACTCCATGCAGTATTCATGGATTATTCTGAAGGATTACATTTGTACCACAAACAGTATGGTGTAATTAGATTAAAGGCTGTTGTTACTCCACAGCAGGTTTTGTAAGGACTCTTGTTGCCAGATCACACTGACAGTTTCCAGCCCAAAGCAGTAAAAAAAACAAAAAACAGCCCAAATCACAAATAATCTAAATGTTAAAACCAAGGCTTGGCATTTACTTTTTTGCTCACTGACCACCGTGACTCATCTTTCTCCAACATTACTAGCTACTTTGTGTTTTTACTAGCAGCAATTTATTTAGTTAAGTCTTTGTGTATATTTTATAGCATACAATAGGCTTTAAGGCACATGTTATTTTGTTTAAATTCATATTTTTCTTCCTTTATTCATGATAAATGATTATGTACTAAATGGTGGCGAGTGGCAGTAAATGTGGTAGTAGCCAAAATGAAAACATACCTGCCTTTGGCCAGTTGGCTAGTGTTAATGTCAAGCCCTGGTTAAAAACATTTTACAAAACTTAACAGCACTGAAAAAAGTTCTCTAAACAGGTTTCCCACACACACTGCACTCAGACACCACAAAAAACTTGTGCAACATGAAATTTGAGCAACCAAACATGAATCAGTCATTTTAAAACAAATGAACTGATGATAGTGGGAGGACACAGTAGTTTATTTTCTCCAGAATATTTTCTAAAAACCTGTTGTGAAAAGCATCCTAAATTTTATAAACCAGCCCAGTGTGGTCAAAAGAAGTGTTGGTGCTGCTTCGTTCCCTGGATACTAAAAGCTTTCACTGTTTGTTGTAAAGAATAATTAACAGAGCAACGTGACTGGACCAAACCAGGTCTAAACTAAGACTAAACCTGGCTCCAAACCAGGTCTAAACCAATAAAATAAAGACTAAACTTAACCAACTTGTTAAACTTGATCGGTTTCTATTTCCAGGAAGGCGCCACTAGCTTTCTGGTGCAGATAACGTGGCAGTAAGCTTTTTGTCTCCCAGCCAGCAGCAAACATTTAAAAATTTGTATTATAATTTAGAAGAAAAATAAGTTTACCTTATACCAGCGCACTGCTACGTATTCCACTCCTGGCTTGGATTTAGCAACACAAGGCAGAATAACAGTTTCTCTGCTTTTTACTTCCACTGTTATTATAGGATCTTCTGTTGCATCCACCAAGGCCAAAGCTGCAAAGAACACGAAGGTAAATGCAATTAGTCTTTTAGCACGTGCTTAAACTTTTATTAGAGACATGTTCTGCAAAAAACACACGCGATTTTATATTAAAGAGTAATGCATATCGCGCAGATTGTTTGCAAAAGCCAAGTGCGCAGACAGAGCTGAGGCTAGGCTGAAGCTAAGTAGGCCACAGCGCAAATAAAAACAGCAGATGGCGTAAAAGAAGAGCTCAACAAAGGAAAAAAAAACGAGGACTTACACAGAACTAAGAATGCATGAATCATATTTGCAGCAGCAGTGAAGAGAGCGAGAC
The DNA here is from genome assembly GCA_020698575.1 of Bostrychus sinensis. Classification (NCBI taxonomy): domain Eukaryota; kingdom Metazoa; phylum Chordata; class Actinopteri; order Gobiiformes; family Eleotridae; genus Bostrychus; species Bostrychus sinensis. The sequence goes on from CM036247.1 coordinate 4,021,596, forward strand.
TTCTGCGCGTTGAGAGGATGGTAAACAAACCAAAAGTGAACTTCACTCTACACTTTACACAGAAATAGGAGGTGTTTGAGAGAAACTGCGTTTTTGGTGCATTCCGCCACCTACTGTCACTGTGAGTGAACAACAGTTCCCTAATACCGCTCAATCATTTAGTAATAGCAAAATAAAATAAAATAAAATAAAATAAATAAATAAAATGACAAAAAAGAGGGAATTTAATATGTCGGCTTCATTTAGGAACTTAGTCTTTTGCTTGACGATGCTGAACATGTTTTTGAGGTTGAGCTCCTCCTGACCCTGTCTTCTGATTTCTTCTACAGGTTTTTGCCTTGGCCTGATTCTGCCTCACTGCAACTGTCACACGGCCCGGTGGGAAGTTTGTTTATCATACCTCCTCACAGCCTCGACTCCTCACTGTTATTATTTTTTTAGTAGTTATTATTAATTAAGATGCCAGGGATTTACAGAAATAATAATAACAACACAGAAATCAAATAACAGAGTCAAATTACATACAAAAATAAATACTAGTAAATAGGACTAGAATAATATTATTAGAAAATAAAGACATGAATAAATTATTCAATAAATTATTAATTTATTAATTAATAATAAACCATAAATAATCCTAGAAAATTAAGTATCAAAGCACAGTTCATTACACACACTTAATGTTTTTATCACTTTCTTTTTATCAGAAGAAGCAATGGAGTTGAGATATAAGTCAATTTTTTTGTAGAAAACTGGGAAGAATGGCTTTTGATTTATAAATTTACATTTGTGAATGTAAAACTTTTGAATTCTTCATCACAGTACATGTATTTGAGTTACATATGAGTACACAAAACAACTCATTTGTCAAAACTGTGTTGAATTTGACTAAAATATAAAAGGTATTGGAGGTAAAATGTAGAGCCATCTAGGAGCCAAAAGAGCCGGCTCCTTTTGGTGAACTAAACCAAATGATCCAGCTTCACTAAAATCCAATCACTAGTAGAGTCCAAATATTTAGAAAGGTTAAAGTATAATTTATTCTAAATAATCTAGGGGACAAATAGCAGAAAAATAAGTGGGATGAAGGATGGATGTGTTGGTGAGCTGCAGTCTGCTGCTCTGTCCGCCAGGCTGCAGAGAGAAGGTGGAGCCAGGGCGGGTCTCCTCCAGAATCAGGGAGGTTCAGGTCAGGCTGGAAAACCTGGAACTGGGGAACAGGCTTAGTACAGCTCCACATAACAATATATATGATTATTTTTTAATATATAAAAAGTTTACTATATCCCCATAATTTTAGCCCATTTAAAACTTTGTAATAGAAAAACATTCACATTTTGTTGTCGTATCACTTTAAGCGCATGCGCAGTTGTACTGGTTTCCTACTTCCATTAAAACTACTCACATGGTTCATTCCCGGCTGGAGTTTACCGTAAACAGTCGTAGATTTTACCCTTATTAGAAAAAAAATGCCATAATGGACAACGGATTTTAATAACCGTGCTAGTGACTGCTCTAACGATACATTTAAAGACTGACTTTCGAGTCAAGTTGAAAAGTCTTAGAAAGTTACTACGCACTTGACGCAGTTTCCAAAAAAACAAAATCAAAACACTGTCCATTGCATCATCATGGACCCTCATCTGTTTCTGAGGACCTTTGTGTTGTGTACAGGTAAGTAAAATACCATAGTAGGAATAGTTAAGCGCTAAATGAAGAGTTTTTCTCCCTTATTTACCTGATGCTAACTTCTGCTAGCATCACTTCAAACTATCCTCCATTCATTTGAAGTATCGTGTTTACTTGTTACGCATCGCTTTATGCACTGTTTTTTCATTTGCCACACATAAACAATTGATTTAGAAAGCTGTCAGACAGCAACACGATGCGAAATTACTCAGATTCTTGCAGATATGACCGATAACTTTCACTGACCCCTAAGCTTTAGGCAACACAGTTTAATAACAAAACAGCTCTGCAACTTCTCTCGTCATGTTTGGCTGTAGATTAGCTTATTTATAGCTAATATTATTTATAGCTTAATAGCTTATTTATTCATTATCTCATTTTAAACAACTTGTGATTTATTTGCGAAGGTGATAGCGAAACCACGCTGTTGGAAATCCCCAAAACTACCAACAGATAAAAAACCAAAACAAGTCGATGGTGAAGTGTAGGGGATCCCCACAGAGTACACGTGACTTATTACACAGCTGCTGGTTTAGTGACAGGTTCATGGTTTTTGTTTTGATTTGTCTCTTTAAACCCCAAACTCACAGCTAGGCCTACTGTCTCTCCATCCCCCTTTATCATTTTTTGTATATTATTACTGTAATTGCTTGCTTGTTTTTATTTATTTATTCTTCCTTTGTAATTTATGTTTTTTATTTGTTTTGTTTTTTTCAGATTGTGTAGTATGGCCATACAAATGCACTCATTTCTACCCTGGTCCACATTCTTGTGTCTTTCTTTGTGTATGGTGTGTCAATTATGTTGTACGTAATTATAACTCTATATGAATTAGGGATTCCATGTAAATACTGTACTGTCACTTGATTGAATAAAACAAAAACAAAAAGAAACTAGCTAATGTGATGATAATTTACACTATATTACTGCACTGATGATTTAAAGATGGAGTAGGCCACAGGTGTCAGCCGTGTGGTAACTTTTTAAACGACTTGTAAGCAGTGTAGTGCCAATATCTGCTTTTTATGTATTTTTTTTATTAAGGCTGCACAGTATTAGAGCAACTTCCAGTCGGTCTTTGCCAGACACGCCACCATATTTATGGTAAAGTGAACATCAACTCTGATAGAAAGTGGTATTGAACAGCGAGTATATCCTACATTCCCTAGCTTTACTGTCAGAGCTAAAGTGACTACAAGGCCACAGCTGCAGTTATTCAGGTCAGTGGTCTCCTCTCTGACTGTTGCAAATAAACCATTCACAATAGGCCCGTGGTACTAATTTAACAATGGTCATCAGCTTGACACTTTCATAATAATATGTTTACACAGTTCACGCTGTATTCTGTGGGCCATTACTAGGTAATGTATATCAATATTCTGATCTTTAGGTTGCTAAAGTAGCTTCTTATGTCCAAACTAGCTAATAGTTTCCATCTTAAAGCAGCTGCATTAATCCAGAGCGTTTTGATCTTGTGAAGTAAAGTATTTATTAATATAACACAATGTTTTTAACGTATCTATAAATAGCCTAGTCAAACAGCATCCATTTATTACAGAAGCCCATAATCAGTAGAGTTTATAAAACTTTTTTTTTACCTACAAATACGCCAACATCATGGGATTAAAAGCATCAGAAAAATAGCGTTAGTGTCCAAACCGTTCTGTACACAGTGCACTAGTGCTGCAGTAAACAGTAACGGTGAGTTTAGACTGATTTAGGGAGATTTGGAGCTTTCAGAGCTGAGATCGGTCAAAAAAAAACGGTCACTTGCTTCCCAAAATGGCGATAAAAACCCAAAATACATCAGTCTGACATCACCTGGCATGAACCGATCTGATGGGGTGACCATTTTTTGGTTTTCAAAAAGGGAAAACGTATGGAGTTTGGGCAAAATCATGAAACAGTTTTAACTTTGTATGCAACTGTCATACATTTTAACTTTAATAGTCTGTTTTAACCGTCTTTACCGGGTAAAAAAATCTTTTGTAACAAAGGCAACAGTGCTAACAACTAAATCACATTTAAACCAGGTCTGAGATAAATGAACATAATGACTAAATTAACCCTCTAAACCAGGACAAAACCAGGTCTAAACCTGGTCTACCTTTAGGATTGAATTAGGAGGACTACATTTTAATCAGTTCACTTTTTCATTTGGACATATTCTAAAGCGCCAGGGTTTTTCCAGTGTATATTTCTGTTAGAGGGAAGACTATAACAATTTTCTGATCCAGACACTGCCAATATTGTAATAACAATAACTCTACTATAACGTTAAAAGAAAAACTACTTAAAAACAGTTTTGCAGGTTGAGCTAAGCATGAGCATCTTTTGTTGTATAGGCAGAGGTCTGATTAGTGGACTTGGTGGGTGAGTGAAAAATATGACACCCTCCCCTCTGCACCCTCTTCTCTCATTACCAACTAACTTCATGTCATTCATATCATACCATGTTCTCCAGCTCTCTGTTCATGTCCAAACCATCTCAGTCTGTAAACTTTATCTCCAACAACATGAGCTGTCCCTGTGATGGACTCAAACTAATCCTGTCCATCCTCATCATGAACAAAGAGAACATCTCCAGCTCTGCCTCCTGTCTGTTTCTCTGAACCAGTCTCTCTAAACTTCTAAACATCACTGTCTTTGCCTTTTTGTCTTTCAGCTTGGACCTGTGTGGAGATGAATGAGACGACTAAGGAGTACAGCTGTTGTGAGCAGCCCCAAATCGACATAAACAGCAGTCACATTAACGAGTTCTCCATCGGAAACAAGGTAAACACAAATTTTTACGGCTTTTATACAGTTAAAAGTTACTTATTTTTTGCTTTTTTACCATTATTTCATGACGCCAGACTGGCCCATCATAGGTAGGTAAAACATTTAATATAAATTGTGTTGAATTTCTTTGTTGTGTGAGTTTTACAGGGCTCTAGACAAACTTTAATGGTTGTGCCAGTGTTACTATCAGTGTAAACATTTATAAGCCATTATTAATGTACAGAAGCTTATTTCCCCAATTGGACTAAATATAATTTACATAATAAAACTTATTCTACAACACTTCATGAATTAAAATAAAATTACAAAAATAATCTGATAAGCAGCCATTTTGTTTTTAATCTAGAGCCCTGTTCATGCTGAGTTTCCCTCTGATTTAAAGTAGTAGTAGTGACCTAACTCACTGATTTTCTTTGTCATTATAAAAACTGATTAAAAAGCTTCCTCCCTGACAGTGACCACGGCTGTCTCTGAATGCCATCCCTAGCCCCAAACCCTTCAATCACTAAAAAAAACCTTCCCAAACTCCTCTGAGTATGGTCTTCCATAAAAAAGCCGACCAGACTTGAGTGATATTTAAGTATTTATACATGAATAATATTATACATGTTAAATTTAACACGATCCGTCTGTCAATCTCATGCTCCATCCTTCCCTCACTCGTGAACAAGACCTGAGATACTTAAACTCCTCCACTTGAGGCAGGAACTCTCCTCCGACCTGGAGAGGGCAAGCCACCCTTTTCTGGTCGAGAACCGTGGCCTCAGACTTGGAGGAGCTGATTCTCATCCCAGCCGCTTCACACTCGGCTGCGAACCGTCCCAGTGCACACTGAAGGTCCTGGTTTGAGGAAGCCAACAGGACAACATCATCTGCAAAAAGCAGAGATGAAATCCTGTGGTCCCCAAATTAGACTTCCTCCAGCGCCTGGCTGCGCCTAGAAATTCTGTCCATGAAAATAATGAACAGAACCAGTGACAAGGGTTAGGGTTGTCAAAAAGCCTGTGTATTTAATGGGCATCTTGCCTGATAATATTAGAAAAAAATGAAAGAACGATTGCTTTAGACTATATGTGGAGCGCAAAGCACTTCTTAGAAAATGTTTTATAACAATAATAAATAATAATAACAGTTAAACAAGGCTCTGGACACAGAGATGAGTAATGTGTGACTTCTTACATGTTACAGGTCAAAGTGGGTTATAAGTGTAGTTATTGTGCCTCAGTGTAGGCTAGACATCCAAACTGTGTTGGATTAAATAATTTTACTCCATATTCACAAATTTGTCAAATCCATTTCGGGTTTTCTAAGAAAGATCAGGGTTAATAAATACTACTCACAAAATCAAGTATAGTTAGGTAAAACTATATAACGAATTTATCGGTTTATTATTGGTTTCGGTTGCAAGAAGCTGGAAATGATCGGTATCAGTTCTAAAAATGCATCATCATGCATCCCTACTTTTTGCTTAAGAGGGAAGCTATCATTTGTTCATCTGTACAAGCAAAGGTTACTGTACTGTAACAGTACTGTAACACTGTAAGGGTTTAATTAGGAGCAGTTTATTCATGACTACGCAACAGAAGTAAAAACAGTGTCTCTAACTGGTTTTATTCACACTCCTCTGAAACTCACAAAGGATTCTGGTCTATACTGACCTCTAGTGACCATCGCTGTCCACTGCTGTGGGTAATTTTGAGTGCACTACTTTGTATTTCCTAGACATTCGGACATCACTACAGAATGGTGTGATCATTACAGTGCACTACAGAGGGATTAGGGATGAGATTCAGACACAGCCTAACATTCACTAACTCTAGATACTTTAGCTACTGAACACTGTAGAGCTGTAGACTGAGAAGGAGCCTCTACCTAAACTACATCTCGGTTCCAACCTCCCACAAACAGCAGCATAGCTCCAGTTTCTGCTGTTCACTTTCTCCTGTAACCATTAATTCAACAGCCAATAGGAGCGTCCCTTATTGCAGTGTGCATCAGATGTTGATAAATAAAGCCAAGATGACGTCTTAGTTTCTTGTTAATCAGTCGGTGGGGGTTCGTGTGAGATTCTGAGATTTGTGCAACCAAGAATACAGGATTATTCAAACTGGCGTGAATGAAACAAAACTACTTCAGGTCTGTTTTTGACGTGAACTTTGACTAGGTTCTAGGGTTAGTTTTTTTTTTTTTTTCCTAGTACGAGGTTTTTGACATTACAACAAGGGAGACAGAGAGGAGAAGGACATTAGGCAGAATATGTCTGATAAACAAACACTCACATAACTCTGAGTATGAGTGCTGGACACTTTTTGATAAATATTGGTTACACACATTTTTATTGCTTATATTTATATCTATATTTTTTTTACTTTTTAATGCACTGCTGTGAAGTGAGGAGAAATGGTATGTCCCCTGTGGTCTACCTCTGTGAAGGTAAAATGGCTGTGAGTATGGATCTTGTTCTTGTGCCACTGCTTGTGTTTGAAAGATCATAAATCCGTAACTGTGAGTGTAACTGCTGTAAACCCTGTTGCTTCTGTCTGATTATTGCAGCATTTGTAATTGTATCATATTGACATCTTATTTTGTAAACCATGCACTTGAGTATCTCGTTATGATCAGGGTTTTTGAGTAGTGTGCATGGAAACATCATGTCTACTGTCATAACAGATACAAGAGCATGTAAGCGCACTCATTAAAAATAATATGGCAATATGATAAAAACTGATGACCGCGTTCTCAAAAGGTCATCGGGAAGTTGCTGAATAAATGGAAAACCACCATTTATTAATTTCTGTTGAAGGCTCATGTGGTTTGAGTCCAGCGCAGACCTTGTACTTTTTTATTGTCTTTCTCACCTCCAGCTCAGTTCACCCCTGCTCACCCGGTCGGACTCTGTCTTCAACAATGAATCCTCTATTTTTACCACTTTTCACTCTTGAGTTCACACTTCACTTTTCTGCACCGTGGTTTATGTTTGCAGGGCTCCTCCAGGGGCTTAGAAGTGGAATATTAAAGCTGTACTCCTCAGAAACAGATGATATAAGCTAAAAATAACTTTGGCAAAATTAAGTTTTTGCCAAGTTTTCTATTTTATAATTCATTCATTCAACTTCTCCCGCTTATTCCTGTTAGGGGTCGCAGGTACTGGAACATATGCCAGCAACTATGGGCCTTAGGCAGGGTACACCCTGGACAGTGGCCAGTTTCGGTCTCAGGACTGACACAGAGACACACTCTCACATTCATTCACTGGAGGACATTTAGAGTCTCCAGTTCACCCAACAGGAACCTGGTGTACCAGGTTAACACAGGGAGTTATTTTTTTAGCCTTTGCTGGTAAACCAGAAAGAACTGCCCCTGTCTCTAAAAGATTCCTGGTATAACCCTAATAATTAGTGAAAAAATATGATACAAACTTCTCTTGATGTTTTGGCTTTTTCTCTTTAGTGGCATTATCCAGCCAGTTCTCCCACAGGGTGTCACACTCTGTGCCAGTCCCAAGCCTGGAAAAAGGCGGGCAGGGCATCTGTCATAAAACTTTCTGAATTCTAACCATCCATCCATCTTCCATCTTCTTCTGCTTATCTGGGGCAGGTCATGGGGACAGCAGGGACATCAAGACTTTCCTCTCCCCGGACACTTCCTCCAGCTTATCTGAGGGAATCCCGAGGCATTCCCAGGCCAGAGACATAGTCCCTTCAGTGTATCCTATGTCTTCCCCGGGATCTCCTCCTGGTGGGACAAGCCCAGAACACCTCCCCAGGAGGGAGGAGGGGACACTTGTAATGAGAAATATACATGCATAACGTATTTTAACAAACACATATTCATATATATATGAATTTAATAGCTTATGACACAGGTGATTGTAGGAACATAGAATGACCGGTAAATCCAGAGCTTTGCCTTTCAGCTCAGCTAATTCTTCACCACCACAGACCAATACAACGACCTCATTACTGCAGACGCTGCATTGATCTTCCTCTCAGCTCCATCCTCACTGAGGATAAGACCTGAGATACTTAAACTCCTCCACTTGAGGCAGGAACTCTCCTCCGACCTGGAGAGGGCGTTACCATTTTGTGGTTGAGAACCATGGCCTCAGACTTGGAGGAGCTGATTCTCATCCCAAGGTTCACATTGCCTATGATAAATTAAACCTGCAAATTGGTGCACACTAGGAGGCAGATGAATTATAAAGGTAGTAACTGGAAAACCCTGGAGGTGCCCTGGTTTGGGATTTTGAGGATCGGACTAAACCCAACTGCTCTGACTATTTGTTCATTAATCTGTTGTTTTTCCACAGTCCTTGGTCATAGTGAGGAACTCCACCTTTCAGGTCAGTCTACCGTTTGTGCAGAAAGGAAGGAACATACTTCTGGATACATGCACGGATTTTGATCAGAAGATTGTCTATGAAGAGGTAAGTCTCGCTCCTCAACATGTTCTTTTATTTCAAAACATGTTTTATTTCAAATGGCAGAAGCCTAAACATTGTTTAAATGGTGAAAGAGATTTTAGTACATGCACCATAAAGGTGGTAGAAAAATAATTCATAATAAAAATAACTGGTCTCAAGAGTCAGAGCAGCCGAGGAACACTGGTCCAAATGAAAGCGCATCATTACATAAAAAAACCCAACGTTCAGAGATAACACGCATCCATAAAGCTACTACATTTGTATAATCAGCATTTGTATTTTTGGACAGGATAATTTCATGAATGAAGACATCTTTCACTACAAAGGTCAGCCCTGCAACAACCAAAGAACACATTATGGAGCCGTGATATCAGGTAAATAATCTGACTTTGTTCAATGAAGAATCATTTGCTACATCATTCACGAATTTTACCACAGCATCAAATAACAAAATAAACTAGACAACCTTAATCATGAAGACACGTGCACAGGTGAAGAGCATCTCTAAATGTCCACAGAGACACAGGATAGTTCTAGTTAAACTGACATTTATTTCTTTTTTTTTTCTCAGGATGTGTCTTTGCCAGTGTGGTACTGCTCCTGACTGTACGGGGTACTGTGTGGCACCGCAAAAAGCGATCAACACACTTAATTGTTTAGGTTGAGTTTCAATCTCAGAAAGGACTGCACGTTGCTCTTTTTGGGCCTCATTTTCTGGATGGCGTTGGCGGTGACGGAGACGGCTGAAATTTGCTATCTTGTGCAGCCCGCCTACGTCTCTGCTAAGACCGGGAGGCGTAGTGGTCTGAACAAGAGGGGCCTAGTCTAACACCAGGGGGCGGTAATATAAAGTCAATAAAAGTAATAAAAAGTTAGAAGTGTAAAAAAAAAAAAAAAAAAAAGATTTAGGCCTAACTACTATTGTGCACTTGGAGAGAAATGTCACATCGATTCCACTGTCTTTATTCATTTATATCCTGCGCATGGAGCGGACCATGTGACATGTAACATGTCTGAAAAATACCTGTATAAAATCTACGCAAATCGAAGATGCAACTTGCTGTGCCTCACCTCATGAACACATTTGTTTTCAATATAAAACAGTTGAAAGGAGTTAATATGGCACATGCCTCTGGGCTACATGAGGATACAATATGAAACTCACCAGTGGCTGCTCTTTTCTGTGTGGAAAAGCCTCTCCAGCACGCATTTCTTTTAGCAGAAGCAGCAGCGCTTCAACCCGAGGTCTCCCGCATGGCTTTCCCCTTTCACTTTTCCCCTCTGGCCAAGTTCGCAGATGTAGCATAAATCCAACTGAAAAATTCTGTTGAGCAAAGTCCCGCTGCACTGTTCTAACCTGCGCGCTCAGAGGCGACAGTTCACTTTTGTTAAGACGCAGTAACTGATCACGCACTCCGTGGATGAGAGACAGAGACAAACGCATCCATTTTGCGTAAAATGGCACAGTTCATTTGCTTGGATGTAAAGCACGGCTTATTTTATGATGCCTCACTGTAAATGCTTTTTATGCTTATTAATATATTATTTCATATTATTGTTGTCCCTTGATTAGTGCCTTATTTTTGCTTTTATTATAGGCTGCTGCTAAGAGATTATTTTCCTCTAGACTAGCCTATATTTTTTTGTTTGATTGGCTTTATTTTTACTTAATTTGAGGCCTTTATGTCATTTTTCCACTGTAAAGCCAAAATAAATAAGCTACATCAATAATAATAATTATTGTCCACCTCGAAGAGCAGATCTCATACTGCACCAATGACATAGGCTACACAGAGCCGTGGCTCTCACCTGTCTCCCTCTGTCCTCTCCTCTCACCTGTCTCCCTCTGTCCTCTCCTCTCACCTGTCTCCCTCTGTCCTCTCCTCTCACCTGTCTCCCTCTGTCCTCTCACCTGTCTCCCTCTGTCCTCTCCTCTCACCTGTCTCCCTCTGTCCTCTCCTCTCACCTGTCTCCCTCTGTCCTCTCCTCTCACCTGTCTCCCTCTGTCCTCTCACCTGTCTCCCTCTGTCCTCTCACCTGTCTCCCTCTGTCCTCTGTCCTCTCACCTGTCTCCCTCTGTCCTCTGTCCTCTCACCTGTCTCCCTCTGTCCTCTCACCTGTCTCCCTCTGTCCTCTGTCCTCTCACCTGTCTCCCTCTGTCCTCTGTCCTCTCACCTGTCTCCCTCTGTCCTCTGTCCTCTCACCTGTCTCCCTCTGTCCTCTCACCTGTCTCCCTCTGTCCTCTGTCCTCTCACCTGTCTCCCTCTGTCCTCTGTCCTCTCACCTGTCTCCCTCTGTCCTCTGTCCTCTCACCTGTCTCCCTCTGTCCTCTCACCTGTCTCCCTCTGAGTCTGGACAGATCAGTAGCTATTTGCTTTGCGCAGGCAGTGAGTTCATCTTAAAGCGGCGATTTTAACGTTAGCTTTCTCTTAATTCTCTCACCAATATCGTTATTAACTTGTTCAGCTCCAGCTTCTACTTTTGCTTTTCTCTGTGTCATATTTCTTCTTTTAGGTCCCTAAATAATTCTGTCCATTGAATGAGTTTCTTATTTTTTTATTCAGATAATTCAATACAATAAAGAAAACGGATAGCTACATTTATGGGGCTCATGTAATGTTTATTAACTAAAACATGACTTTACTGTATTATTATTATTATTATTATTAAATGCCCCACGAAGTCTATAAAATGCTACATAAATGTTTTCATTCTCATTACTGATCCTCTCTTCATGTGCAGTGAGTGGCACTGTGAGAGAGCTCTGATTGGTTCAGAGCAGACACGCCTCTCACACTGAAGCGCGGCCTCTTTGAACTTTTTCCCGGCCCACGTTCAGCCTCTTCAGACCAACTTCTACGCTGTTTAAGTAGGGACAAAATCGATCTGGACACGCCCCCTGACGTACCTCCGTCTACGCCACCGCCACCGCCAAGATCGTCTATATATGGCCCTTTAACTTTAACTCAGGAGAGTGGTTTAACTTATTGGAGAGAACACAATGGTATTCTACTGAACCAGTGCTGGGTGTACCATTGTGCAACCAGACTCTGTTGTCCTCTGCATGTACAGTCCTCAGCAAAAAGTGAGTGCACCCTTCTGGATTTCCTCTATTTTTTCATTATTTTACCTCTAAATGTTGCCCATCACCAAACACTTTTTACATTCGACAAAGATAACCAGAGGAAATACAAAATGCAGTTTTTAAATGATTATTTCATGTATCTAAACATCCCTGGCCCCATGTGCAGAAGTCAGTACACTCTTAGTTAAATCATGAACTGTGATAGAGCACAGTCTGAAGCAGAGTAAAGGGAAAGGGTCACAGAGCCATTTCTAAGGCTTTGGGACCATCATCTACAAATGTGCTCCTGAAGTAATTTTGGTTGTTCAGCCTCGTCCTGGGAAGAGTCACCGCTGTTCAGAGTTTTCTCCATTTGTGGATAATGGCTCTCACTGTGGTTTGCTGGAGCAGAACGCCTTAAAAATGGCTTTGTAACCCTTTCTTTTTCGCTGTGTTTAATCACAGTTTTTGTACAAGGGTTCACTTACTTTTGCACTTTAGCTCATTTCTATTTCCTCTGTTTATCTTTGTATAATATTAAAAAGTGTTTCATGATTTCAGACATTTAAACGTTACAAATATTCCAAAATATAAGACCAGTCTTAGTCATGAGACCACTTTTTTTCGGTCTTGGTTTTGTTTTTACTTTGTCTCAGTCTCGAATCCAAATTTACTTGGTCCTCCCTCAGTTTCACATGGGGTGGACCCAGAGATTATTTTACAATTACTTATCATTTTACATTAGAGGAAAACAACACACTATTTTGAATTAATTTAGCAAATATACGAGAAATTAGGGCTGCATGATATGGGAAAAACATGCAATATTCCATAACTATGTTGATAATTGCGATATTTTTGCGATATTTTAAAATAGGGCCTACTTTTCTGACACAGTAAGTTAAATTCACTTAAAACTAAAATTTAAGTCCCTGTATTCACAAGTCAGAACTTAACACAGACTAAACCAGAAATAAAACATGGATAAATTGTGACTAAATTAAGAAAATTACCACTAAAACTGGACTTTTTAAACATTTTTATTTAGTCACAACACATGTTCTTTTAAGGCTCTGGTGGAAAATGATTCTTCAGTGTAAATCTCTGTCAGATGGAAGACCACAGCGTTATTGCGATATATTTAGATTCTTGCGATACTGATATTGCTAGGGGTGTAACGATAAAGTAACTATATCGATGTATCGTTTTTTCCCTAGGATACAATTATATCAATACACATTACCTTGTATTGAATCATATCATTTTCTAGGAAGCGTATATCAATACTCAAGGAAAAAAAAAAATATAATATTGGAAATGGCAATATTAGAAATTGCATGTTAAAATAAATTGGGTGCATGGTGGCAGAGCGGTTAGCGTTCTTGCCTCCCAGCAAGGAGATCGTGGGTTCGAGCCCTGGGCCGACCAACACGCCATCACATGATCTCTCTGGGTCTGCAGTCTGTCTGAGTCTGCAGGTCCTCCCCGTGTTACCGTGGGTTCTCCGGCTTCCTCCCACCGTCCAAACACATGCATGTGTTGGTGAATTGGTGACTCTAAATTGCCTCTAGTGAATGAATGTGTGAGTGAATGGCTGTCTGTCTGTGTTTGTCTCTGTGTCAGCCCTGAGACAAGCTGGCCCCTGTCCAGGCTGTACCCCGCCTACGGCCCAAAGTTACTGGGATAGGCTCCAGTTACCCGCGACCCCTAACGGGAATAAGCGGTAGAAAATGAATGAATGAAAATAAATTGATGTCATTTTTGTGTTTTTAATGAAAAATAATGTATTCAACTTCTCTTCACTCTCTGGTAGCTGGACATAATCAACCTCAAATGAGATGCTACATTTGAGAGTAAACTTTTATGATTTTTTTAGCAAAAAGTTGTTTGATGAATTGCTGATTGATTATTAATCTGAAGTTGTTGAATTGAAACGTATCGTTCCAAATTAGCCAGTATCGTTCTTGAATTGTATCGAAACAACTGTCATCGATACGTGTCATATCGTTTGCAAAAACGTATTGTTACACCTCTGTATATTGCATTTGCTGATATTGCGACAATAATTTTGCGATATATTGTGCAGCTCTATAGGACTTTACCTTCGCTGAGCACTGTATGTGTTGTTGGAGCTACAGTAACCTGCCTAAGCCACACTTAACGTTTACAATCACTGGATCCTCATCAGGGAGTTGTTATAGAACTGAGGAACCAGGTTGATTTTTCTTGTTTTTTTCTCACCAGCAAAGTTGGGCTGCATTATTAAATTCCCACAACACCTCATTTCAATTTTAGTGTCCCAAATGTACACAGCCAAATTCCACAATAGACTGGACTCATTACACCCTGGACGGCACAAAACTGTCTCAAATTTAACAGAAAAATCAGAAGTCACTCTAACATTTTGTTGGTGAACTCTCTCACAGCCCAACAACCTCTGCAAAAGATCTTGGGTGTTTTATTTTATTTTAATTTGTCTCATTTGTCTCACTAAAAGGGCTGTGTTCTGCAAAATGGACTTTTCCTCTCGGTCTTCCATATTATAATGTTGTTCCTTAAACAAAAACAGACCTGGTGTTCTGTTTCATTCACTACTGCTTTTAATGTCTTTTATTTATTCTTGTGTTTAAATTGTTTTTTGTCATTGTTTTTTTTTTTTTTGCAGGCTTTATGTATTTTTGCTCTGTAAAGAAAACTAAAAACTATAAAACGACAAGAACATTAATAATAACAATATTAATAATAACAATTAATATTATAATTACCCGCGACCCCTAACGGGAATAAGCGGAAGAAGATGAATTAATGAATATTATAATTATAAAAATGACAAGTATGCAGTTTTAGGAGCTGGATTCAAACCATCAACCTTACAGTTAGTGGGTGAACAGCGCCACCTACTGAGCTACTGTTGCCATTCGTCAACCATTTCAGCTAACAACCCATCATTTACTATAGTTACTGAAATGATAATTATAAGATTTATTTATACTTATATATTTATTTATAGATTAGATTATTTTATATGTAAATTTTTATAGATGCTCAATATAGAAGAGAAAATACTTAAAGAATCATAATGGTAAAAAAAAGTGTGCAATAATACAATGAAGTTAAAAACCAAAGTGAAGTAGTTTTAAGTAAATGCCACAAAAACTCACCTTTATATCCAACTAATACTGTTTTAAATACATTCCTGTCATCCTCTCAGGTGCAGAGTATAAACCCTGCCACAACAGTTTAAACTTACAGTGGTTTAATAATTTCCCTGTTAATGCAGTCTCAGTCACTGCGGTCTATAAAAATATTTCCACATTTTGTGTTTTTGACTACATTCACAATATTTTATCCTATTATATAGTGAGGCATTTATTGCTGTATCTCAGACTTGTGCTTTTGTAAAGAAGTACAGTAAATGAGCAACATGGGGGGTATATATATATATATATATATATATATATATATATATATATATATATATATATATATATAATGTATATATTTTTGTAGTTTTTGTATTTTTAACTATTTATTTTTAAAATTTCATCAAACACATTTGCCAAGTGCATTTCAGGCATCTACAGCCTCAGAGCAGATGTCTCCTCTCGGTTTGTCTGTGGACTCGTTTAGAGCCTTTGTCCTCATAAAAATTGAGCTTTTCTCAAAAAAAAAAATTTTTTTTTTAACTCGTAAAAACAGAACAACAAGAATTTCCTGTAAAAAAAGCAAACTTTTTTTTTCAAGTGAACACATTACACTTTCATGGAAAACCTATGTAATGTTCCTTGTTAAAAATAAAATCGATTATATTGTATCATATTATATTATATTATATTATATTATATTATATTATATGAATATGTCTATATATTATAATAATATATTAATTTCAATAATGTATGAGGTACATGTAAGAGTTTGTAAAGCCCTGTACAGACATCACCTCCAGACGGTCAGGACGGCTGCCTCCTCACTGACTTCACTCCTGAATAAAGTCTGGAGGATTGAGTTCAGACAGGAGAGGAGTTAGCTCCGCTGTTAGCAACAGAACACTAGATAAATGAAACAGTGGTTTAAGAGCTGAAATTTTCATCACATGTTCGATGTGGTGCTCAAAAAATTCACAATATGGAAAGGTAATGTCAGTTCAATGTGACACTTAAATTTGGATTTACACAAAGAGAGAAATGACTCAGTCTGGAGGGCAGTGC
Organism: Bostrychus sinensis; assembly: GCA_020698575.1. NCBI lineage: Eukaryota > Metazoa > Chordata > Actinopteri > Gobiiformes > Eleotridae > Bostrychus > Bostrychus sinensis. The sequence continues at coordinate 4,037,764 of CM036247.1, forward strand.
ACGACTGTAAAGGGCTTCTGAATGTTTGAATGTATTTACAAACTGAGGAAATAATTTTATAAATAAATTATGAATTAATTTCACAAATAAATTATTGAATTCAATCTAGTCTTGGCCTCTTATTTCTGTTGCATCTCCCATAGAACAGAGATGTTTGTGTAGTTTCAGTTCTCTCTCTTTTTATTCCTGCTTCTGTAAGGCCTGAAGCTTAAAAATAATTCTCCCCAAAAAGGTGTTCCAATAAGAAAAGACTGTTTATTACAAATCTCCAAATATTTTTAAGGTACAAAACGTACAACTTCTTATTCAAATATACTTCATATTATATTTAGGGTTGTGCTCAGAGCTTGACATTAACTTTAACCAAGCGGCCAAATAAAGGTAGATTTCCATTGTGGCCTGTAGCGTGTTCAGTCACCAGCCGCTTTGTCTGCTTGGATTATTTAATTTTATTTATTGGAACTACTTTAGATCTGACTTTCTGCTGCTATGCTTATAAATCCCCATAATTTAAAAACCTGTAGTAAATAATCGGTGGAGATAGAAAGTTAAGCTGGTTACAGGGTCTTAAATGGAAACATGACAACAACAACAACAACAACAAAAAAGACAGCAATAAACTTTTACAAATGCACTTTTCCTGGAATTCTGCTTGAATTACTTCTTGTAACGTTAGTCCACGCCCACTGTGATGCTGCTCGATCATTCAAAACCATTGTTTTGTGAGCACAAGATCTGAAAGTACAATTTAATATCAGCTTTAACGATTGGCTGTTTATTTTTTTACATGTAAAATTACGCAAACACTTATGTGTCCCACTTTACCTGAATTCATCCTCGACTTTTTCAGTAGAACCAGGATTTTGTCTTTCTTATTGGAATCTAATAGGATTCTAATGGGAATTGATAAAATCTAATGGGACTTTTTGCCTAGGGCTCTAGGGGAAACACCTCCAAAATATTAGCAAAAACTTAAACAATTTCTAAAAGTCACCTTATTTATCAGTGTATATACTCCGAAATTATATATGATATGAAATTGTATATGCCCTAAATGAAATCATTTCTATAGGGCACTCTTTCCCAGACCCGTCGACAGGGGGAGGGGGTGCCGGTGTAGGTACCAAATCTACTCGGGTGGGGTGGCGCCGCTTAGTGATGACGTAATGCTGCCAAATCCTCGCTGCCTCCCAGAGCACACAGAGCGACAGTAGCTGGGTGTTTTTGCAAACGGTGTGGAGCAATAGCTGCTCTTTAAGTCAGAAGTGGTGTGTTTGCATTAACGAAGTAATAAGGAACTGAAATAAATACAAGATATTGATGATTATGGCCACTAAAAAAATCATTCTTACTGAATACACTAATTTGGTTAAAAAACACTGTGCCAGTGAGCGTCTATGGTTATTACGAAGGGTTTTGGGGGGGCATTTGACGTGTTTTGCTTATTATTTATTATTTAATAGACAGCTGTACACATTTGTATACACTCCATTCGTACTTGTCATTTTAATATAGAGAGCGAGGTATCTTACAAAAACATCAATAAATAGGAGAAAAGCACAGTAATGTACTTCTTTTTTTTCAACCCTTATTGCACATAAGTTGTTATAGCAGCAGCTAAAACATTAATTGACGATCTCCCAGTCATGAATATAAATATTCTATTTTAATAAATATTTTTACGAGCAATAAATAGCTATGACTACGTATTTTTCTATTAAATAATTATAACGATCTCTGTCTGATCAAAGCTGATAAATCTGGTCGGCCTCGGTCAAATCGGCTGGAGTTGACGTGACAGGTGTTCAGGGAGGGACGAAGACCAATCACGCTTTTCGTCTCGTCCAATCAGAATGCGTAACGTCATCACTAAGCGGCGCCACCCCAGCCCCGCCCGCTGCAGCAGTGAGGAGCAGTTCCAGCATCAGCATCAGCCTCTGCTGCTCTGACGGATTTGTCAACCATCGTTTGCAAAATCGAGGTAAAAACACCATCCTCGCTAAAGTTGGACTTGTTTTGTTTTTATTGACACTGTCGCTAACTGCGCATTGTTTTGTTTGTTAACTTTTAGAACTCCGCTCTTCATCTGGCAGCTCCAGTCCGTCCCAAACATGGCCCGTGTGCAGGTTTATGCTGCTTTTATAACATTAGCTTTTTCAGGTGAGTGTCTCATAATCGTTTCATAAACCGCGTGAGTTTCGTTTGGAAACATTTAAATGTACCGCAGCATAAATGTATAATCTTTAGATAACGACGCCATCACTGTTTGAGATTGCAACCATTGAATGTTTCCATGGGTTATGTGCAGTTTTATGGGGGTTTATAGCTCTTAAGTGCACCATAAGTCCAGAGAGATCCGTGTGGAGCCACAGTTATGATCGAGAAGAGTTTTGTGGCGTTTATCCTTTAGCTCACTGCTGTCAAGCGGCTACCGTTAGCTTCTCTGTATGTCTGGCTACCGACGCTTTTTAAAGGGGATATAGTATGCTTGCTTTTTCTATGTCTTTGAAATTAATTTAGGACATATCTTGAGCTGCATCTTACGTTTTGTTGGTCAGAAAACGCAATAATTATTGAAAAAACTCTATTTGAAGCTGTTGCCACGTGTCTGTGTCCGAACCCGTTACCCCAAGCCCCTAGTGCGTACATTTTGTGAATGGGCTATATGCACACGTTACTTCCGCGTTCTATGTCAGGCCGCTGAGTCATTTCCGGTTGGGAGAGCCAATGTGGAGCAGCGTTGTTTACACGAAAATGGCTGAGTCTTTGGAGTTTACCCGGTGTCTACTCGAGCTCCCTAAAGTCACAATAAATGATTGGCGCATTGTTCGTCTGTTTAGCTCGACATCACAGAGCAAAATGGAGAAAGGATTTAAATTCTATATATCATCCTACATAGCTAACTTTGAAGGCAAGTTGCTAATGCTAATTAGCATGAGACGAATATTTTAAATGGCTTTCTTTATTTTCATGACCCGTTAGTAGTAGTCTAATCACATTACAGCAGAGTGTTTATTACTTTTTGTCTATGTAATTTTCAGTGTCAGGTAAAAACTGTCTGACAGGTGAGGTGACAGAGCTCGGTGCTACCCTCAATGAAGAAGGCAGAGGCACCTCATCAGCTGAGAGTAGGACTACAGCCTTAATGTCACGTTCAAAGTCGGGATGTCCCGATCAAGAGATCATTATCGGACACTGATCAAGGAATTTTTTAATGATCAGATCGAATTTAGTAACGTGATCAGGTGATCTTACATTTTACATCTGCTGCAAACCAAAACACAAACTACTGCAGCATGTAGTAGTAATGTGGCAGTAGGGCTGGGCAAAAAAATAATTAATTTGGTTAATTTGCATTTTTACCGTGGACAATGTCAAAAAAGGCTCTATCTATAATCAGCTTCAGTGGAATAGGTCCTCCAAGAGTTACAGCTGTTAGCAGTGTTGTGGCTAATGCTAGCGCCTACAGCAGCTTAGGTAATAGTAAATGTGTAGACTCTGCAGACGCTAAGAACACTAATAATCACAGAGAAAGGGGTCAGTTTACCTTAGTAATGCCTCCGTTTAGATCTGGCAGCAGTTTGTCCAAAAGAACAGTGTGTGTGATGTGCAGCCTTCGACTTACGTGTCTTTGTTTATGTATGCTAATTAGACACATGCTTTGCAGCTTAGCGTCTTTTCACAGGCCTCATGGTGTATATTATAACAGACCTGGCCTTTAGAAGCAGAGAGGACTTAAACTAAAAGATTTTTATGGCTTCACTGATGTCACTTTGAGAGTAATGCACGCTGCTGCTGCTTTGCTGTCGTCTTGTTCAGACATTTAGCATAAAAACATAGCTATGCAATTTGTGATTATATTACAATGTTATTATATTAAAGGGTTATTACATTACAAAATGCAAAAAAGTAATAATGAAAAAGATTGATATTGCGACTCGGATGGGCCAGAACCAAACATGAAATGATTAGTATGGGATCGAGAGTTGATCGGGACATCCCTAGTTCAAAAAGAAAAGAAAGAAAAAGAAAACTTTGTCCTTTTGGATGTCATCATGTACACACACTCTGACAAAAAAATACAATTTACTAAAAACAAACGAAAATGAATTAATAAACAAACTCGTTATTTGTTTCGGGAGGTCGATGTCTACCGTCAGCCATAGCCGGAAGTGACTCCGCGGACTTATTTTTAACCGGAAATACGTCACGCAGTTCTGTGCATAGAGCCCATGACACTATTTTTAACTCACCAGTGATCATGTGACTCTGGTGTCTGTGTAAAAAAAAAAAAAAAAAAAAAAAGTTCGGCGAAACTCCGCTGATAATGTTCTTCTGTGATAAAGCCCGACCAGACTCACTTGATGTTTTAGTATTTATAGATAAATAATAGTCATACGCGTGATATTTATCATGAATTATCACTTTAATGAATAAAACAGAGTGGATTATTGCAGCTCTGTGCCTTACGTGGGGAGGCTGAGCGCTGGCTAAGCTAACGTTAGCAATTTACACCAACGGTTTATTGAAGAGTTTTTTATTTCTGATTACGACATGACAGAAGTAAAAAAAAAAAAGGCGTTTCTAACTGGTTTCATTCAGACGTGTTGTGTACAGTTTTAAGTCCTGTCGACCGCGATGAAGTTGGTTGGATTTTGGATATTAAGCAGATATTCGCTCCGGGAAAAACTGCGGCACTCGAGCCGAACGAGAAGCCTGTGAGGCGGATTGTGCAAGCAAGAAGTGCCAGCTAATGTTTTCCCTTCATATTTAGGGACCGTCAAAAAACTCTACAAAACGATGCCGCAAAAAATAAAATATACATTATCCAAAAGCATTTTCTTATGGGATCATATTACAATAGTGACAAATATAATATAATTATATAACCCCAGCTCAGCAGTTTAGATTGGGTTTCAATGCTTTTTAATAATTTTTTTACGGTAAAATTTCTCATTTTTCTTCAATAGCTTTTAAGTCATGTGTATATAGAAGTATATTCTAGTGTATTTTTGGGTGAGTGGGTCACATGACTTAAAAGCTATTGAAGAAAAACAGGAAATTTTACTGTAAAAAATGATTAAAAAGCATTCAAACCCAATCTAAACTGCTGAGCCTGATAGTTCTTAATTAGAAGTATATTCTAGTGTATTTTTGGGTGAGTGGGTCACAGGACTTAAAAGCTGTTGAAGAAAAACTAGAAATTTTACTGTAAAAAAATTATTAAAAATCATAAAAAGCTTTCAAACCCAATCTAAACTGCTGAGCCTGATAGTCCTTAATTAGAAGTATATTCTAGTGTAATTTTGGGTGAGTGGGTCAAATGACTTAAAAGCTATTGAAAAAAAAAACATTTTGTTGCAAAAGATTATTAAAAATCATAAAAAGCATTGAAACCCAATCTAAACTGCTGAGCTGGGGTTATATAATTATATTATATTTGTCACTATTGTAATATGATCCCATAAGAAAATGCTTTTGGATAATGTATATTTTATTTTTTGCGGCATCGTTTTGTAGAGTAATTTTTTGACGGTCCCTAAATATGAATGGAAAACATTAGCTGGCACTTCTTGCTTGCACAATCCGCCTCACAGGCTTCTCGTTCGGCTCGAGTGCTGCAGTTTTTGCCGGAGCGAATATCTGCTCAATATCCAATATCCAACCAACCAACTTCACCGCGGTGTCCAGTCGCTGCCCCGCTGTTCTCCTCTGAAACTCGCAAAGCATTCTGGTCTATACTGACCGTCTAGTGACCATCGCTGTCCACTACTTTTCAAAATGCATTGTGGGAAATTTTGAGTGCACTATTTTTTATCCATTAGACAAAATGGTGTGACCACTACAGAGTGCACTACAGAGGGATTAGGGAGGACGTTCGGACACAGCCGTGGTGTGCCACAAAGCATGACTCGTACACACACAAACACACACAAACACACACATATATTTGTCCATTTAGGAGCTGGAAGAGCCCAAGTACATTATTGATTGAATTTTGTAGCAAGACTGTGGTTAAACGCAAAAAAGAAAAAAAAAGAAAACATTCAAATTCTTACTTAAAGTTACTTTCATTCAACCAGCAAGGTTTGTTTTGAAAAATTCCACAGGCTTCTCCCAAAAGATAATAAGACGATGTACAAGAGATATCATTGTGGAAAAAAAATATTTCTCAGCATTTTTTTACATTCAAACAAAAAGTGGCATGTTGGTTGAATGAAAGTAACTTTAAGGTCAGAATTGTCAGAATGTGAGACAGAGAGAGAGAGAGACAGACAGAGAGAGAGAGACACAGAGCAAAGAAATATGACAGAAAAACATCAATGCCATCTGAAAAAGCTTTGTGATCAGAGCAGAGTTTAAAAAAGAACTGAACTGACATAATTTACAGTAATTTATTGGAATGAGAAGGGGAAGTAAAGACCAGAGGTCAAAAGAAGCGTGACAGAGGAGAAGAAAACAAAATGGACAACATTCAGGAGCTCCACATAGACAGTGAGGAAACGGTGAGTTTGGTGCTACATGGTATTAGCAAGGAATTCCGTGAATTTCGAGCTGAACACAAACACAATGTCCAAAAACTAAAGGAAGAACTAAAAGAGGATGTTAAAAGTGAGCTGAAACAACTGAAAAGGGAACTAAATCAAAACATTTCTGCCAATTCCACACAAATTAATGCACTCAAAAATAGGCTAATGGAAGCAGAAGCATGAATCGCGGAGGCGGAGACATTGAACGAGGCCATGGAAGACACTTTAATAAAAGTCATGGGAAACTATAGACTGTACAAGGGAAGCTGACCGATTTAGAAGGAAGGTCCAGGAGAACTAATATTCGACTCTATGGTGTCCCAGAGGGAAAATAGGGCAGTGCGGTGCCACAGTTTATGGACAAACTTTTAAAGACTGTACTGTCATTACCCGAGGACAAGAGCCTGTGTATACAGCGAGCCCACAGAGCCCAGGCACGGGGACAGGGCCAGAACGCGTCCCCCAGGTTCATAATAAATACATTTTCAGGAGTACACAACCAAAGAAATGATATTGAAGAAGGCCTGGTCTGGGAAAATCATGTACGAGGGGCATGTTCTTTCGTATAACCATGATTACTGCGACAGTGGTTCAGAAACGCAGGGAATACGCCAGCGTCAAAAGAGCCTTGAAGGAAACAAGCTTCCGTTTCCAAACACCGCTGGACAAGATACGCATTTACCGGGACTCCAGAGTGCGCACCTATGGTAGTGCACACGAAGCCGCGCAGGAGCTGAGGAAAAGAGGATACTCCGTGCCCGTACCTGACCTCCATTCAGCGGTGATGGGTCCAGAATTAGAGCGCCTGTCCCAAACTACGAAGTGGCATCGCGCAGGTGATTGAGGCGACGGGGATGGCGCACATCAAAGGCTAGCACATTGAAACCAGACTGCACAGCGTTCAGCTCTTACAGTATGTGACACTTATAGCCCGCAAGATAAGCTTTGCTTCATAATATTTGGGTTAGAAGAGCCCAGATGCCCATATCTATGTGGTGTGGAATAGATACAGCCCCTTAACCTTACTTTCTTTTGGTAATGTATCCTCCCTTTTTTAATGGGTTCCCCATAGTTGAATTTTGATGGGGAAAAACAAACGATCTGTCTTAAAGAATACACCAGAGACATTTTAGGCTTCAATTGAAATGCAACACACGCTATCAGATGACATTGGACATTTGGGATGTTTGAAACAATCTGGCACAAAGTTGTGAAAAAGTACAAACTGAATGAAGAATGTTTACTACTCAAATGGTTTAAGTATGATCCTAAATTTAAACCAGGACAGCAGGACCAAACATTCAGGGGATGGGAACAAAAAGGAATCTGCATTCTTTAAAAAAAAAAAAAAAAGGGTCAGTTCATGAATTTTCAAGAAATTAAGGAGAGATATGAATTGGAGAACAAAGATTTCTTTAGGTACCTACAATTGCGTGACTACTTTATGAAACACATTAAACCTGGATTACATAATACAACACACAGTGTGATTGAAGGAATGGTAGACTCTTATAAGAAAGAAAGAAAGAAAGAAAGAAAGAAAGAAAGAAAGAAACTTAGAATCATCTCAGCTTTGTATCACTCCCTTGGGGAAGGAAAAGAATCAACATTGTACTTAAAAACAAAATAGGAATGTGTGAAATACACCATAGCACAACAAACGCTTTGTTATGGAGAGAATTTTGCTGGAAGGATTTAACCCGCTTCTTTATCACACCTGAAATTAAAAGTAAGCAGACTGCTACAGTACAGCCATGTTGGAGGCGATGTGGAAATATAAATGTCAGCCACACTCATGTCTTTTGGGACTGTGCAAAATAAAGTTGTTTTGGGATTGTGTTTCTGTAACCATAAAAGAGATCCTGGGTTATAACATTCCGAACAATTGTGTAGTGTTGTACGTTGGAAATGTTTCAATTGTAGTGCGGAGAGAAGATCTGGATTTGACCGAAGTGATTCTGGCTGCAAGAAGGAAGGCAATAACTAAGAGCTGGTTAAATAAGATAAACAATTTAACTATATTCATAAAACCTCACTGCCACCTACTTTCTGGTCCTGAGTCTGACCCGCCAGTAAAGATTTCTGTCTTCCTCGTTATGATGGATTTTCTCTTTGTCTGCAGCTTTGATCGCGTGTGTGAACAGTCCTCCGGGAGTCAAAGAGTCAGGACGTTCTTTCAGCTGCGGTGACAGAAAGTTTCCCATTAACCGCCGCTGCGACAACTGGTTCCTTAACGGGGACGTGGTAAGACCTGACACCAACACACACAGTCCAAGAACAAAAATAAACAATAATAAAATAAGGTTTATCTGATATCTTGCAGCAGGCCAAAGGCACGTGAAGGTAATTATGACGCTGTAGTGACGTGCTTTTAGTCCTTTTTGTTAAACATTCACCTTTCCCATCACTAATTTGATTTAATGTAGCTAGCTCTCCCTTCCCTGTCCCTGTTCAGTCCTTCAGGGGTCTTCCATGAAGCTATAAATCTGGCTTTTTTTGTCCTCATTTCTTTTCCATGAAGCAGGCTTATTATAAGCCAGACAAATGCACACTGGTTCAGAATTACATTTCTATTAATATGGCTCCATATTATAGCAACAGTTGCCTCAAATGGCTTTACAGAAATGGACATAAACACACAGACAAACAGGTAAATAGACTGTCCCAGGACCTTCTCGATAAGGAAAAAGAGAAACCTCAGGGAGAACCACATGAAGGAGGATCCACTCCCTGACAGGCTATCAATGTGTCTAGGCCTGATGGATAAAGTCCATTTGTTAAGAGTTAAGGTCAGCTTTTTAGGGCCATATGCTGAGACAGAAGGTTTAGTACTAAGACGGAGCAGTGAAGCCACTGAGAGTAAAAGGAAACGGGCACAATATCATTGTAGCCCAGCAGGTCATCACACATTTACTCCGCCTCATTTATTTAACTTTGTATTTAAAACTTTATTATAATATTTAGAACCCACCTATTACAACAAGTACAAGCCCCTGAAAAGTTGTGTCCCAGAAAACCATTTCCTGCAGATAATCATGCTAACCGCACCCAGTAACATGATTAACTCAGTTGTAGGGTAAAACTAGTCTAGATCCTGCTGTGACCAGTTTCAGTGCACTTTTTGTGAAGTGACTGTGTGTGTGCTGTGGTTTGTTTTAATGGGACCCTTTGTTTTGGTGAAATGGCTGCATGTGTATGTATCCAGAGGTGGAAGAGGCCCCTGCACTGACACGTCTGCTGCACTTCACTCCTCTCATATTTATTCCACTGCCTGATTTCTCGTCACCTGTCAGGCTCAGGTTTACAGTTGTGTTCAAAATAATAGCAGTCCAACATCACAAAGCAAAAAAAATCACTGTTTTTTTGGTCAAAAATATACAACCAACATTTTTTTTTTTATTTGCATGAAATGAAAACTAAAAGATGCGCCAATATTTTATTCACAATAGAACACAGATAACATAAATGTTTACTAATGTTTTTACTAATTACTAATTTACTAATTAATGTTTACACGTTTATGCACAAAATGTGCTGCCTACAGGTCTCAGTTGGGACAGGGGCAAATTTACCAGGGGGTAGCATCTCTTCTTTTCAGAACAGTTTGAAGACGTCTGGGAATCGAGGTCATGAGTTTCTGGAGTTTGGTGTTGGATATTTGCTCCCATTCTTGCCCGATATAGGTTTCCAGCTGAAGAGCAGCTGGGTTTTAGAGCAGATGTTGCTCTAAAACCTTTATAAACTTCCAGCATTCATAGTTCTTTCCAAAACACACAGCGGCCCGTCCCATCTGCACTTATGCCCCCGTCCCATCAGAGACGCTGCTTTTGAACTGAACTGAACTGAACGCTGAGAACTCGCTGGAAGTCTCCTCCTCTTTAGCCCGGAGGACATGGTGTCCATGATTTCCTAAAAGAAGGTCAGATTAGGACAGGTCTGACCATAGGACACTGTCCCACTCTGAAACAGTCTATTTTAAATGAGCCTTGTCCTGGGACACGGCGGTGCTTCTGGACCATGTTCACAGATGACTTTCTTTTTACAGGTGTCGTCGTGCTCATTTATGCGGATTTATGAAAAACAAAAATCTGACTCCAATCAATTGTCTTTGAGTATTTATTTTGCAGAAAACTATACAAGAGCTCTTGGGTTGAATCTGTCCCTACGGCCTACGTCTAATCAGGTCTTAATGTTGGGCAGTTCAACTGCTGACTTCTCCTAGCAGACAATATTTATACAAAGGTTGTATCCCAACCCACATATTCAGTTTGTTCCCATATATGGGCACAGTCCAGGACGTGGCCCAGCAGTGATACAGAAGTGCGTGCTGTAAAGGAGGGGTTCCTGTTTAACTCAATGTGTCTCGACTGATCACCAGACATATGTCCCCGAAGTTCATGACCTAGCTCGGTTTTACTTCTTGTTTTTTGCACCCACGTCTGCACACACCGCTGGCTCACTTCCTTACAGGACAGCAACACTGCAAACAATATCACACTTTGGCATTTAAAACATAAGTCACACAATAAATGAAAAATATTCTCAACACATGACAGAGCTTTAGTTGGCTCTGCAGATGGAGGATTGTGTTTACCCACAGTGGTTTCTGGAAGTATTCCTGGGCCCATTTAGTAAAGTCATTGACACAATCGTGAAGAGTGATGCAGGGCCCCTGAGGGCACCAAGACCACGGGCTTCAATAAAGATCTGGGGCCTTGTCCCAGTTTCTCTGAATCTGATCTGAATTCTGCTCTGTAGATGATGAGATCTGCAAAACCTTTGAGGAACATTGTTTTTAAAGTTTTCCACTTTAATCTGTTTCCTCTTCACTCGTTCACAGATTGGAGGCCTCTGCCCATCTTTACTTCTGACTCTGCCTCTAACACTGCCCTTTACAGCTCATCCTGTCACTGACCTCAGATCAGTTACCTTCAGTAGTTACTAGATGTTCTCCAGATGAATCTTTTTAACATTTCTTGCTTTTTCAGCCATTTGTTGCCCCTGTCCCAGCTACTGTGAGATCTGTAGGCATCACATTTGGAATGAGCTCATTTTGTGATAAAAGTGTAAAATTTCTCAGTGTAAACATGTTCTCTACACTGCCTGACCATAAAAAATCGCCACATGGATATAACTAAGTAAACAGGTAAGAGCCTCCTGCAGTTGGTCAGGTCTGGGTTATTTGCCCAAAGAATGAGGTCAGCTGACTCCCTGCAGATACTGAAGGACCAGGTTACTCCATCAATGGATATTTTCTTCCCTGATGGCACTGGGCTTATTCCAAGATGACAATGCCAGGATTGTTCTATTGTGAATAAAATATTGGCTTGTGTCATTTGAAAGTCTTTTACTTTTCATTTTATTCAAAATGTAAAAACGTCCAAACATTTCTGGAATTCGGCTTTTATTTCTAAATGACAAATAACTTATTGTAGGTGTAGTAGAGTAATAGAAAACCAATAGACCCAACAGTTGTGAAATGCATGCTGCTAATTCTTTTTATTTGGAAAATTAATTGATAGGGGCATGTTCAAAATAATAGTGTGGTGTGCTCTCAGGACAGCTCTGTTAAACAGCTGTCCCTTATGAAAGGACAAAGGCAGCACATGTTGTGCATTCTGGTTATATCACATTTCTCTCAAAAAATCTGAGTAAAATGGGTCGTTCAAGGCATTGTTCAGAAAAACAGCTTTGATTAAAAACACTTTGATTAAAAAGTTGACTGGAGAGGGGAAAGCATATAAAGAAGTTCAGAAAATGATAGGCTGCTTAGCTAAAATGATCTCAAATGCTCTAAAATGTTCGCCCAAAACCTAAGTAGAAGAAAATTAAAAAAAATCATTGTTCAAATGGACCGAAGCCAAAATGGTAAAGGCTCAGCCAATGATCAGCTCCAGGGAGATAAAAAAGATTTAATCATATCTGTGAGGACTGTAGTACTGTTAGAAGACACCGTTGTGAAGCCAAGCTTTCAGCAAGAAGCCTTCCGCAAAGTCCTAAAGAGGTTAAAGAGCACACTGACTGGCCTAAAGAGAAATTGCATCATTGTTCTTTTTGGGTGGAGGGGCCACAGTTTGTCAGACGGCCCCCAAACTATTATTTTGAACACAGCTGTACATTTAGAGGATTGAAGGCTCACACTGACCCCACTCTTCACTGTCTCCTTCTGTGTGAAGAATCTAGTTTTTCATTATGTTCTGTTTCTTCCAAAGGTTTACGCTCGAGTGAACAAATTCATTGTTGATGTTATGGAGCCGTTTCAGTTCCTCGAAGATGAAGGAAAGATGCAGCTCCTGGAGTGCATGGATTTTACACAAAGGATTTTGTGTGCTGTGGATGTAAGTCTCATCTCAGTAAAACTACATAACGTACCTACACTAGCATTAAAGTTCCAGTACCTGATTGTCTTTTTCAGAACCAGGAGAGAGAGAGACGCCCCGCCCTTAGCTCCTTACTCACTCTCACAAACCCCTCCCAGGCTTTTCTCTCGTCCCGCGCGTGAATTCATGCGCGCGCCTCATACGCGTGCACAACTTGGAACTGAAGCTGTGAGTGAAACGGAGATTTAGGCATAAAAATGGCAACATGTGCATTTCATGCTCACTGTATACAGACTGCTAATCCTGTCCCAACACAAATCCTGACAGTACTGGAGACTGGTGTTAGTAGGTGAGGACACGCAGCTATGAGAAAGCTGAGCGTGTGCAGCTCTGAAATGATGGGACTCAAGAGCGATAAGGTCCGGAGACTACAGCGCTAACTATATTAGCATTAGCAACATAAGGCTAAGCCCTGGCAACGTAAGGCTTATATCTGTTTGCAATTCATTTAAAATGTAACGAAACAAGAGAAACTGACCACAATGCTAACAAAAATATAGTGAATAGAAACTTAGTTTGCAATGCAGTCGCGTAACGTTAGTTCTCTCCATCTTTGGAATGCAGTTCCAATATTTATTCGTGTTTTATTTCTTTTATCGTCCCATTTGTTCTTTTCTGGTGTCTTTACTCCTCCTGTTTTCCTTTGTTTAGGAGCTTTAGCAGCGTCTGCTGTAACCGCTAATGCAGGAGTCACCACTTTGCCCTCTGGTACTTCAGCCTCCGTGCTGTCTCTGTTTACGAACTGTGCACGCGCAGACCGTGGCAAAGACACTGTACAGCAACAGCCAATGGGGTTCTCTCTGAAGTCCATGGAGGCTTGTGATTGGCCAAGGCCTCCACCGTCCCTGCGTTGGAGTTTCTCCTATCTCTATTGAGTGTTCATTTCTCAAAATTGCTTATAATAACCAACAGATGGGATTATAAAGCAAGATTTTTTCAAAAACGATTGCTTTTGCAATATACTATATGGGGTCTAAACCATTTTTCTCAACTAGATATATATTAGGTACTGGAACTTTAATTTCAAATATTAAAAATTATGAATAATACATTTTTTTTTAGCAGCTGTCACCAGTCGACCACATGTGTGTAATAGGGTTGTCAAAAAAAATTATACCAAGCTATTAATCGATACTAAAACGAGTATCTAAATAAGATATTCATTTGGAAAAGTATTGATAATAGTGACAGTCTTTACCTGCGCTGCAGAAACACAGCTCCTCCCCTCCTGTGATGAGTACAGGAGGAGGACAGGCTCAGTCAGCGCAGCATAAAACTTTCCTCCATCAAAACTGCTCTTTAAATACAATTTACTAAAAGGTGTTCACTCGCTTGCCTCTGTCACCGCTGCGCAAAGACCTCGAGTGCTGCTGCTCGAGCGCAGCGGGCTTTTCGTGGGAGTTTCCGTGGGACGTCCCGAGCAGACCGAGCGCGCTCAGATCTGGGAGTCACTGCGCAGTGGCATCATTCCGATACAGATATAAAACAAACTAAATGTAACTGCAAATGCCTCGTTACCAGCGGAGCAAGGAGAGAGCTGTTAGTGTTAGCAAAGCGGCCATATTTAAAGGAGCACTGTGGTCCTGACTCTGACCCATCACTGTCAATGACTGCAGCCACAGTATAAATATGAACCATGGATACTGCACACTAATAACCTGCTACTATTTATAGAAAATGGAAAACGGGAAAACTGTAATTAAACTTTACCTTTGAGGAATCATTTATCATAATCTGAAGTAATTTTGAATCACATATACAAACTACTTCCTGTATTATTTAGAATTGTGTTGAATAAAAGATCATCATGTAGCTACATAGCTGTGGACTACAGAGGTATCAGAGTGTTGGAGCATAAACCGCTGTTTGCATAAAAAATATAAGTTTGAAAACATTCCAAGACGCTCACGTGCCCCCGACACAGCTTCACGCCCTCCAAAGTGCTTTGAGAAGCGCTGCTGTTACGGCAAAACAGATCGTGTGATTAATTTGCGTTAATAAATTTTAACGCGTTAATTTTCTATTAATCGCATGCGTTAACCCGTTAACGCTGACAGCCCTACTTATTATATAGTTAAAATTGTAAAAAAAAAAAAATGGTTAAAAACTTTTTTTATTTGTTTTTTCACACGAGTAATAGTAAACTGTTTTCTTGCTGACAGGATGATGTTGTAAAGGAGGAGATCACTCACTACCAACACAGACCAGGCTTTGTTGATGCTGCTGCTTCCATTCAGGGTGAGTCTAATAAAAACATGATTTATCTGTGATCCACACTGCTGTTCACATAATGTAACCTTTCCCCAATTTAGCGGAAAAAATTGAAGAACTGGAGACTCTCACGCCAGATTCACCCTGAATGCACTGCACATCCAATACTTCTCAGGTACAGTTTTCTGACTCCAATTCAGACCGCCTCTGACTACAATCTCCTGTTCATTTGGAGATTATCTGGAGTTTTAACCAAGGTTGAAGCACAAAAGTCACAGAAATATATACTTCAACCCTGTGTAAGGATGCCACATATATAAATACTGTCTTTTTACTCAGGTTTAATGCTGTTCGGTCTCATTTGTGACCCGTGTCCTCAGTTAATACGTAATGTTTACAGCGCTGTGAGCGAGAGGCTGCACAAGCATTTTATTTTGAAATTTACCGCATCCTCTTCACTGGTCCGAGGTCTGACTTCCTGTCTGGGTCGATCTGATCTGTTCAACTTCATGCCTGAGGAGTTCAGCATCTGACAAAAATAGACTACATACATATGAACACGGAGACGTACTGCAGCTCAGCCGGTGTGAACTCAGTCTATTTATTGCTGAGGTCGTACGGGCCACGTCACAGTCACGCAACGTATTCAGTGTGAATTGGGCGTAAATGTCCCAGAGTGAATGTAAGTCCTTGTATCTTAGGACGCACCCCGCCTCAGGCCCATAGCTGCTGTGTGGAAAATGCTGAATCCATGACAGAGATAACACAGTAACTCATAAATGTATTTCTCTTTCAGGGTGTTTCTTCTCAGTTCTTCTGGCCGTGGCTTTGACCATTGTGATGTCTGGTTAGGAGCCACTGTTACACTGATGCCTCTCCACACCTCACCACCTTCTACTGCCCAGTGGTGATGGACCTTTTTCTGTATCTTTCTGTCTTCAGCACTTTCTAGAATAGACATCGCTTTTATTAGACTCTGTGTAGGCAGCAGTGCAGAACTTGAATGTGTGCAGTGAAATGCTTGCGAGGAAAAAAAACAACAAAACTTCTCAAACTCAGGTCTTAACTCAGGTCTTAACCCAGGTTTGAAACTGGATTTATTTAAGGTGTTCCAGGTTTTGAAGAGACCTGCACAGGCCTGGCTTTTCAGTCCTGCTCCCATAGCCTCTGTGACTGCTCCTGAAGTCCGCTCTTCCCCTGGCGGCAGCAGAATGACTGTTACTGTGTTTTTTTTTCCTGCGAGATTTGCATTGAGTCTCACAGGAGGTCTGGCCTGCTGCAGGTCTCTACTCTGGACCCTTAAACCAAGTGCTTATGTCAGAAAACAGATCCTGGTGCTCCTTAAAAACCCACTGTTGACATCCAAGTCGTTTACATGCAGCTGAGTTTTGAGGGACTTCATGCAGCGACCCCTGAGTGGACTCAAGTCTCTCAATTTTGTGAGTCTGCCTTTTTTAAGCCATAGGACATGTCTTTTTTTACTAATTCGGGTTCAGACCAGATCTTTAGACAATTTAAACTTTGTTCTAAATTGTAGAACTGTAAAAAATTAATTAGATTTTTTGTGTTAAAAAGCTAAGCTGCTAAAACACCATTCTATGCAAGAGCACTGCCAAGTTCATGTGAAAGTTCAGCTTTTCACATCTTTTTAGAAGATTAATATCCTTCTTGATCGATGTGACTCCCCCGTTGTGAAGTGGTTAGTCAGTTAATGTGTCAGGAAGGGCATCTGTTGTTAAAAAAAACCCTCAAAGTAGTATGTGACTGAATCAGACTTCTGAATGGAAGGGAGCAGTTAAAAAGGGACATTCCTTCATATGACCATGTAAAGAAAAATCATTTTTGGGGCCAATGACGAGAGATAACACAGGTCTACAGCAAAACGCTTCCGGAACAAAAGTAGTGACATTTTTCTTGGATTAGGTCACTAATAAAGAAAAAGTCAGAAGTGCAGATTGGCTATAGTTTCCAAGAAACAGTATTGGGTCAAAATAGGAAATTTATGCAAAATAAGGCAAAAACGGTAGTTTATCAGAAGGTACAGTGTCTACAAGCAACCAGTTCTATCTGAAAGCTGCACATTCAATACATTCATTTTAATGCCATGTCTAGAGTTCTGACATAAAATGTTTTGTTTTTATTTGCAGAAATCTCTCTCTTGGAAGTTACATGCATGCATGTAGAGAAATTAAATATTTTCAAAATATAAATATTATTTTTAAGCAAAAATGCCTAAATCTATTGTATAAACAGATGTGGTTTTGATATGAAACAATATCATTAAATATCTTGAATACATAGCTAACCAGCACAGTTATCAATTGATTTTCAGTTCATCAAAATAAATGAGATTTAGCCACTTTTATCTTGGAAGCAGATCGAGTCCAAACATTTGTAGACCAGTGTTATTTGACATTGCCCTGCTCTAACCTGTTCTCATCAACCTCAAATTAGTTTCACATAAAACTTAAAAACAATATTTCCAAATGCACCTTTGATGGAATCATTTAGTTTTTTTGCATCAAAACTCTGGCTGCACAATATATCACAAATGTTTTTGTCTCTATCAGCGACTGCAAACTCCACATCACAAGAAGCTAAATGTATCATAACTTTATGGTCTTCCATCTCAGAGATTTATACTGAAGAATTAGGCCCATTGTTCTCACATTTCAGAATTTGGCTCTATGTTCTCACATTTCTAAGATTTATGGTTAGGGTTAAACGTGCACCATTTACCGGAAAAAAATCACAGCGCTGTGGGAACATAGACACTCTCCCGACAGAATAATTTTCCAACCAGAGCCTCAAATTAAAATGTGTAGTGTCAAATAAAAATATACAAATCTTCTGATTTAGTTCAATTAATTTAGTCCTGGTTAGTGAGTTTTGAGTTGTAAACACAGGGACTGACATCTCAACGTAAACTTGAACTTATGTCAAAATAGTTTATCAAAATATCACCAATCATATCTTTATACAGACAATATTCAACACAGTTATATCACGTTTTTCCCTCTTATTGTGCAGTTCTACTGAAAGACGATCATGTTTACAATCTGTGTCTGAACCTGAAGTTTATGATCAAACTCTGTGCTGCACTGTAGAAAATGGGTTTAAAACCACTGAGTTTATTTTAGTTTATGCTCTGTACAACTCCATCAACTTGAATCAGGTTTTGAAAGATTATTTTTTTTTTTTTATTTATGAATGGAAAATGTTTACGAGCTGGAAGATCATGTCACTAAAATGTAAACCTACCCATTTAAAACCACTGACAAAATGCTGGCTAAATATATAGAAGAAGTTATAGAAGTTAGTGTCTTCGGTTCGTGTCTCACAATGGTACAGAATCCTTTAAAGCAGTGGTTCTCAAACTGTTTGCTACGAAAACATAATCATTCAGATAAATCTAAAACTCGGCATCTCTCAGATAAATCAGTAACAACGTACAGAAAGAGACGGAGAAAAAAAACATTTTGGAAAAAACTCATGATAACCTCATAATGAGGTTTTTGGTCATATTCCCACCTCTAGTTATGTTGTCAGTCTAACCAAAACAAAAAAATAAAACTAACATTTTGATGTAATGGTAATGTACTCCTTTTACATGCCATTTAGAAAAAGACCAAATATTTCCAGTAAAAGGCTTGAGTTAGTCCTGATTGAGGCTCATTTTAGTCAAAGATGGTACTTGGAAATCCAAATATTTTCTGAGATGGTACTTGGTGTAAAAAGTTTGAGAACCACTGCCTGAAAACCCTCCTGGGTCTAAACACAGATCTGGAGCCACACCAACATTAATCTGAGTTAACAGCATTTTTCACTCCTCACTAAGACTTTTGCTCGTACTG